>JAMKQA010004090.1:0-22362 GCA_024699735.1 Posidonia australis | reverse complement strand
CCATAGTCTTTTGGAGTATAGGCAACTAGTGAAACACACAACAACATGCTCTAAAAGATAACTAACATATTAAAAAAAATTCAACAAAGAAATGATTCGTGGATTTGGGAAAGAAGAGTAATTAGTGAGGCATTAATTATTCAGTTACGGTTTTGTATGTGACTAATTGACTATGTGAATTTCTGGAGAGATTAATGAATGCAAATATGTAACTAAGGGATTTGAAATATTCAACAGTAGTTATTAGGAGTGAGTAACCAACAATTTTAAATCTAAAATATCAGTGATGAATTAAAGATGAGATTAGTGAAAATATCTATGGGTACATCGATGTTCCGTTAATTCTTCACCCTCCCCCTCCTCTTCCCTTAGTATAATAGGTGATGCACATATTAGATTTTGTTTTATTTAAAGGAAAAATTATTTTCCCCTAAAGTAATGCTATCAGAAATAGAATCATTCCTGGTCACTATCTGGAGAGAGTATATATTCTCATTGTTTTTACTACCAGGATCAGGAGCAGTCACTATAACTTGTTTGTGGATGTGTGTTGATGAAGTACATAAATCTTCTAACTAATAGTTGCAGACTTGCGGTGGTAGATCAAATTTGTTTTTATCTCAAGTGGATGGATATCTATATTATGTTTAACGCAAGCGATGGGTTGGACCAAACCGATTTTTGCACCATAGTTTCCATCTTTATATATGTATGTTATTCCATGTATGTATTATTAACTGTAAAAGAAAAGAATATTGTAGTCCTTTCCTTTTTATCAACCCACTCCCACATCGTTGAAAAGCTACATAATAATCACCTTGATTGCATTTCAAATGACCCTCCTTAATTAATTGCCACACTCGGTGATTCCCTTTCAAATATTAACTATTACCATTTGTCGCTCATTAAAAAATATATAGATTTAAATTTCAAAATACCTAATTTAACTAACACCTAGAAAATTGTTATCTAACTCGCTATGAAATCCCAGGATCTTCAACATAAAAAACATCCTCACACCCATCTTCAATCCATTCAACAAAGAAGTCCTGAGGGAAAACAACCCTCCAAATAAAATTGAACAAGATGCACGAGTTATTTGTTGCACTGGAGTCTCTCAAACTTAGTACTTTTTAAGTTTGAATTTTTTTTCTCAATCTTCTTCTGTGTTTTTTATGCCTTTCTTTATTCTAAAAACTTTGGTTTGAGATGAATGGCATGCAGTATTGCACACACTTACAACTAGACGAATAAATTACTAGTATATATATACAACAGCCTTGGTCTAAGTAATTTTGTGTTCTTTCATAATATTCCTCATGTCAGCCTGCTTGCCTGTTAGATTCTGACCTAATCCGACTACTTGTAAATGAGGGATAATTTCCACCATCATCGTAACATGTAATTAGACAGTGGGGAGTCTGATCATTGCCACTATAATAGTGGGGGAATCCTCTTCCGTTAAGCTTGCCAACAGTTTTTTGGTTGGCTATCTTGCATGCAATTGTTATCTTGGTTGGTGATTTGAAAATTCTGTTGTCAGATATTACAATTATAAAGCAATGTTTGTTGATGATTTTTTTCTAGTTTGCTGTACACATTGTTTGAAATAATTTAACATTCAAAATGTTTTGGTTTGAATTATTTGTTACTGTTTGTCCTCATGCAATTGTGACATTATGTCAGTTGTTGATTTGAAATTTATCATTTAGGATGTTTATGACCAAAGCATTGATAACAGAAGTTCATGAACCCCATTCTGATAACAACAACTATGACAACAACAATGATAATATTGATTTGAAATATAATTGCAGTTGTTGAAGTGCTGGTCTTAAGGTAATATTGTACCTAGAGTTAGGTCATGCAAGCAGCCTGGTTATTGTGGCGCCTTAACCCCAGGATGCTCTATCCTGCAAGCTGCGATCCACCACTCACCCTGATTCCAGCTGCATCTTTCCTCTAGAAGTTAACCAGTATACCTGGTTTTACTGGTTGACTACTTTCCAAGTTTTGTGGATTGTTCTGAGGGTGTTTTCATGGTTGTTTTTGACCTTATTTTCTACCTGAAAGAAATTTGATTGTCTGCAATTTGAGCAGAAACAATTTTATTCTGCTATTGCAATTTCAGTCATCTCTGCAAGTCACCTGACTTTTGTCATTCATTAAATTGCAAACCTTACTAACCTCTCTCAGTGCTTATTTTGAAAAATTCACATTATTTTGGACATGTGGAAGGACCTACTGATGCATTTGAACTGCATGTTCCAGCGTATCTAACTCTATTGATTGCATGAGCACATTGACATTGTTTACCTCTTTAATCTTTAGTTCTAATATGTAAGGTTTTCACATTCATACAACATTTTTATTTGTGCTTGTTCGCGTCTGATCTCATGTTTCATCCCTAACCTTTTTACATGACTTGGTTTTCTCAGTTATTTATTTGCAGTTTCTCTTTCTTTCTTTTTTTGGATCTGTAAGTGACATGTAATTAAGCTGTTTCACATATCATGTTATCCAGCTTGCAATCACTTTACAAAAGGTTGACAGGGAATCAATGAAGGCACAACGTACTGAGTATTGCTATGCTGGTGGCTTGATGGAATATGTGAGGTGGCTGAATACTGACAAGGTATGCTGCACTTGGTGGGTAATCAAATGGAAAGTATGAATATGACTGGGTATTTGCACCTTGAGCTGGATAAAGTCCTCAGTAGTTCTATTCTTGAGTCGAATGGTCATGTTTAGTAGCTACTTGAAGTGCTACAAATTTCCTCTTTATGGAAAATTTATTAAATAGTATCATTACAGTCATTTTTGTGCATTTTGTGATTTTTGTCAAGTCATTTGCAGATAGGCAGATTTTGTGAAAATTTATAGATGTGTGTTTGAACAAAATCTAGAAGTATGTATGATGGTCTCACATGACATCATACTTATCATGGCACCAAGGTGCCATGGCAATGAGCAAAAGCGCCTTGAGTGCCTGAACGCCTAGCTGGTGCCTAGGTGGTAATAAAAATACAATTTTTACATGTTTTAAAGATTTTTTAAATATGTTTATAAAGATATTCAGAAATCATAATGTATTAATAAATTGATGTATTAATTTTTAAAATTAACAATAACAATCTAACTATAAATAAAATTTTAATTGTTCTCCAAATCAATAACAATCTCAACAAAAATAATAAGTCAATAACAAATAATAATAACTAAGTCAATAACAATAACATTCTTAACAATAATAAGTCAAATAGTCAATAACAAATAGTAATAACTAAGAAAAAACTATATAATAGTCATCAAGAGTTAATGTTTAATGATGAAAAACTAAATAATCGTTATTAGGTTAATTTAACCCAAGGCGTTTAGGCATCATAACCTCTGATTGTGTGTTGGTGGCATGACACTACCTAGGTGGGCGTTGTAATAAGTATGCATGATATTAAATGTCGTGCTAGGCTGTTTTTAAGCCATTTTTATTTTTTACGTGTTTTTCTATCCTTTTCCTTCAAAGTGCAATGAAGATAGTAACTTGATTGTCACATCTCATAGACATAGGAACCTCAATTTCAAAACCAAACTGTTCTAATAGTGACTTTACCCATATCATTTCACATGCTGTCTGCATCGTAGATTGGTACTTAGCTTCTGCATTGGATCTCGATACCACATTCCGCTCTTGTTGCGTTAAGTAACCAAGTTGCCCTCCACATAGGTGTAGAATCCTGATGTTGATTTTTTGTCTCCTTGATCTCCTACATATCTTGAATCAGAGTAGGCTACTATGCTGGTGTGACCATTCTTCCTGTATACTAGGCTTTTTCTTGGAGTATCTTTTACATATGATAGAATCCTAAGAGCTTCCAACTAGTGCACTCTCCTAGGTTCATGCATGAATTGGCTAAAAAAACTAATAACATACGAGATATCCGGTAGAGTCACTGTCAGATAAATAAGCTTCTTAATCAATCTTCTGTACTGGCCCGGGTCCTTTAATAACTCTGAACTATTGTCCTAGAATGCAAGTGTCTGTTCAATAGGAGTACTCTCTAGTTTGCACCCTAGAAGACCTGTCTCCTGTAATGCAAGTGAAGATAGCAACTTGATTATCACATCTCATAGTCATAGGAACCTCAATTTCAAAATCAAACTGCTCTAATAGTGACTTTAACCACATCATTTCACATGTTGTTTGCATCATAGATCGGTACTCAGCTTCTGTACTGGATTTCGACACCACATTTCGCTCCTGTCGCGTTAAGTAACCAAGTTGCCCTCCACATAGATGTAGAATCCTGATGTTGATTTTCTGTCTCCTTGATCTCCTGCATATCTTGAATCAGAGTAGGCTACAATGCTGGTGTGACCATTCTTCTTGTATACTAGGTTTTTTCCTGGAGTATCTTTTACACATGATAGAATCCTAAGAGTTTCCAACTAGTGCACTCACCTAGGTTAATGTATGAATTGACTCAAAAAACTAACGACATACGAGATATCCGGTCGAGTTACTGTCAGATAAATAAGCTTCGCAATCAATCTTCTGTACTGGCCTGGGTCCTCTAATGACTCTGAACTATTGTCTTAGAATGCAAGTGTCTGTTCAATAGGAGTACCCTCTGGTTTACACCTTAGAAATTTACCGTGTTTCCACCGACATTTCCACCGATGTCCGACACGTTTCCTATTTTTGTCGAACCGAAGTCCGACAAGAAACTGACGTTTAATTCTATGGCAACTGGCAAGAAAGTCTCCTCATGGTCAATCCTATATGTTTGAGTGAAGCCTTAAGCCATCAGCCTTGCCTTGTATCTGTAAATACTACCATTTGCTCTGTACTTGATAGAGTAGACCCATTTCCAGGTAACTACTGTAGCCCCAGCAGTGCGGGTCACCAACTCCCACGTATCAATTCTAGTAAGTGCAGCTATTTCCTCATTCATAGCAGCCTTCCACTGAGGTAGGGCCAATGCTTCCTGATGATTCTTGGGAATAGGCTGAGATACAATAGACAAGGTAAAACTACGAAAACGAGAGTGAAGGGAATTATAAGGTACAAAATAAGAAATAGGATGGATTGTGCAAGTGCGAATATCTTTCCGCAGGGCAATTGGTAGATTTGAGGAACTGGTGGGCGGATTTGTATCTATAGAGGAGGATGGTTCAATAGTGGGAGGCACGGGGGGATGATGGCGGCGCTGATACACCTGCAAGGGACGAGTAACATTGGGTGGTATGGTGGGATTGTCTTGAGCATTTTCATCCTGCAACTGCATTACAGAAGGAAGAGGGACAGACACACTAGACGGTGAAGACACTGCATAGTATAGAATAGACTCAAAGAAAGTGATATCTGCAGACACAAAATAACGCTTGGTGGGAGGATGGAAACACTGGTATTCCTTCTGAGTGCGGGAATACCGAACAAAGACACACTTTATGGACCGAAGGGACAATTTGTCCAAATCTGGTTTGGACAAATGCCACACATCCAAATACTCTGGGAGTCAAACTGAACAGATTGGACTTTGGTTTAAGGCGGCGGATTGGGACATCCCCACTAAGAGATGTAGAAGACATTATTAGATAGGTAGCTGTAAGCACCGTATCAGACCATAACTGCTTAGAAATATGCATGTGAACCATAAGAGTACGGGTGACATCGAGAATGTGTCTGTGTTTGCGTTCTGTAATGCTATTTTGTTGTGATGTGTAGGGATAAGAAGTTTGATGTAAAATACCCAATGAAGCACAATAAGCGGTGATTTTATGCTGAATAAACTCAAGTGTATTGTCAGTACGTAAAACCTTAGGAGTAACATCAAATTGATTTTTTATTTCTGCCTCAAATTTTTTGAGTACATCATAAATCTAACCACGATCCTTGAGTAAGTATACTTAGGATATTCTAGAAAAATCATCAATAAAAACTATATAATATCTATGTCCTGAATCAGACTGGACTCGAGACGGACCCTAAACATCACAATAGACTAACTCAAAAATAGAAGTACTGGATACAAGATGCGTTTTCTTAAAGGAAGTACAATGGTGCTTACTCAACTGATAAGACTCACATTGAAACTGCGACACAGAACACTAGGGTAAGGCTTGCTGAGGTTCCTGATGCAACGGGTGACCCAACCAGTAATGCCACAAGGAAGAAGACTCGAAAGCAGACGCCACAGAGGCAAGTCCCCGAGGAATGTCATCATGAACTAGCAGATGCACCCTATTTCGTCGCTCACGGTCCAAACCAATCTTCCTTTCCGTATGCAAATCCTGAAAGGTATAATGAAAAGGAAATAAAGTGACACAACAATTTAACTGTTTGATAGTGACACTAATAGACAACAATTTTACAGGGAAATCTGGAACAAACATGACTTTATCAAGAGACAATTTTGAAGAGGCTTGAACGACCACTTCACCTGAAACAGAATATGTTCGATCGTCGGTAATTACCACATATCTTCTGACAATTGAGATAATTAGGTAAATAAGCTACGTGTACTTGACATGTGTGAGGAAGCTCTAGAATCAATAATCTAGGAAGGGTCCTTGGATACAAGGAAGGCTCTAGTACCTAAGGAGCTAGCCTGAGTAGTCATGGCCGCAGTATCTGTGACCTTTAGTTGTTGAAGCCTCTCGTAATCTGCCTGGGAAACTGTGAAAATCTGCTCCTCAGATATAGCTATTGTAGTACGTGATTTTGTGGTGACATGTGCTATCTGTGGTTGGCCAATAATGTCTCAGTACTTCTCAATCCTGTGCCCTAGTTGTCCAAAATGTGTACATCGGAGACGTCCACTTGTCTCCCCCTTACCACGACCACTACCTCTAGAACCACCTCGTCCTCGCCCTCGAGTGATCGCCATAGTTGAAGGCTCTGACACACTGGGAGTGGCCGCTGTAGAGACTCGCAGAGCCTTGGTAAATGTGGTTTGATGATCCGGAACACTGTCAGCTCCTAAAACCTGACTCTTGATCTGGGAATTGATGTCTAGGTTCAAACTAGAAAGATAGGTTGCAACTGTTAACTCCTCGCAATACTGACACAAACGTGTGATGTTAACTGTCAAGGGCTGTTAGATATCTAACTCATTCAATAAGACACGAAGAATGGTAAAATGCTCTTGAACTAATCTATCTCCCTGATGTAAAGCAAACAGTTGCTCATATATCTCGCAGAGTAGAGATATGTTCTTTTCGTGGCCATATGTCAGACGGAAGGTATCCCATATTTTCTTGGTTGGCTGCAGCAACATAACTCCTTGGGCAACTGAGGGCTCCATGTTGTTCCCTATCCATGTAATGATAGCTGCATTATCCGCTAACCAATCCTCATATGTGTCAGATTTTGCATCAGGAGGTGGATGGGTGAGATGTTTCAATTTCCTATGTGTCCAAAACAAAGGTCTTGAAGTTCTGTGACCAAAGAAGGTAGTTTGGGCTAGGGATTTTTTCTGACGTATCACTCATATGTTTTACAAGAGAGTCACAATAAGCCATATTGAACTAAAAAAGGATGAATACTACCAATTTATAATCTGAAAACCACTAAAGTATGTGAATTGGACTGCTCACCACGTGTGGATATGATATATCCACACACATCGGAGATCAAAGGCATCGTAGGGGGCCTAAAACATGGCTAGAATCACCAAATGACAGCACAGGAGGGGTCGAATTGCCATTATGGACTGACTGGACCGGCCAGGATCCTTCACCGGTAGCCTGACATGCGTCGGTGAGGTTGTGCCTGGTCGACGGCTAGTCAGAGGTGGCCTGGAGGAACTACCGACAAGCCTGGGAGAGGCAGGGACTGTCGACAGCTCTGCATCCTAGGGCAGGAGGCCCTGTTGGTGCTGGAGTGGAGCTCTAGGACACCCAACGGCTTTAGACGACATTGCAGGAGGCTCCGATGACAGTTGGAGGTGTCGGAACTCAGGCCAAAGTGGCTTGGCGACGTCGAACACGCCTAGGAGATGACAGGCCAGCACAGGCGGGTGTCCTGGTGCCTGGACGTGCGTGAAGGGAGGGAACTGGAGGTACTTGCCTGGCCGACGGCGGTGGAGGATCGTCGGAAGTGCTGGTGTCGACGGTGGAGAGAGAAGCGGGGAGAGAAAAACCTAGGTTTTGTGCTTAACTTCTGGTACCATCTTAGAATTAGATTAGAAAGCCTGTTATTATTGATAGAGAGAGATTACACACACACACACATATATATATATATATAGGGAGATTAGATACCTTTGGGATAAATGGATATCCAATAACCCGTCTAACACAAGTAATCCATATAACTATCTCTAACACTTATTATGGCATCCACCTAGGCGCCAAGGCACTGCCATTAAGCAGGGCGTTTCAAGTGTCAACGCCTAGGTTCTTTTTCATTTGTTCTTTTTTGTGTATTCTTGGATATTAACTAAGTCTAAGACATTGTTATTCTCCTCTAATTTGGTTTTGGACTAATTGTTTTTGTTATTGTCTTTTATTTAGATGTTAATATGTGTTTTATATTGATGGTTTGATATTAACTTCTGCATTGATGGTCTTAATCTCATATTCTCATCATATTTTATTGTTATCTTGCCATTTTTTATATATTCCAATGTTATTTATGGATTAATTTGAGTTTAAAATAGATATATCAATGCATAATTGTATTTATATTATATAATATCAAGGGTGAAAAATTCTGATATATATATATATAATTTTTTAAGTCATGCCTAGGCACCCAAGGCGACCCAGCTCAACGCCTTGGCGCCTTAATAACCTTGCCTATGCCACTCTATTACATATGTTTGTTAGTATTCTTATTCCTGATACACTTGTTTAGTTTAAATTTGTTATTGACACAAGGTTTACTGCAAGTAGTAGTTTTTGATTATTATTGATGATCATGTGTTTGAGATTTCTAATAGATGATACCTATATTATTCAGAAACCACTTCATGATACCGTTGCCTTTAGAAAAGAAGCAGCAGGAGTCACTGTTGATGTAGCACTTCAATGGTAAATAGTTTATGTCCAGTCATACATTTTTATATACCCACTGGGCAACCTTATTTGCAAATCGCTAGATTGATACCTGCCTTAGCAGACGTCACATCAGTGCTCTTACTATTTCTTACTTGTTTATGACTTTCATTGCTTGCACGAAAAATCTGTAAACCAGATGTCATCCGATGCATTAGTTAATCCTAACAACCTAACCATGACGTTTTATCCAGAAAAGGGGACAAATCCTAAATAAGACAAAAGATACAAGGTTAGATGGTTTTCGAGAGTCTGCTAGCCACTTAAAAGTCACCTTTTCAGGTGTGCAGATGCATATGCAGATACAGTGCTTGGCTATGCTAATAGCATCCGTACAATTGATGGAGGCACCCACATTGATGGCACGAAGGCATCATTAACGAGAACCATAAATAATTTTGGGAAGAAATCAAAGATTATGAAGGTGATATCTCCATTTTTGTTTGCATTGATGTGTCTCAGTATCCTTGGACATTTCTTTTCTGTCACTTGCTATGAGTTGTTAGTTCATGTTTTATAATCTGTATTGAGTTGCTTTTGAAGTTGAACAAACAAAAATAAGAATGTTACTCTGTCCGAATTATGGTTAATTAAAAGGTATACAATGTTATTTCTTCAAAGTTTCAACTAAATTCATAGGATGCATTTTAAGGCTTGTCTAAGATTACAGCTCTTACTTGGAGCCTTCTTTCTTCTTACCATTGAATTGTATACAGCAGGAGAAAGACATTAGTTTGAGTGGTGAGCATGTAAGGGAAGGATTGACATGTGTTATATCAGTCAAAGTGCAAAATCCAGAATTTGAAGGACAAACAAAGGTATAATATACTTACTGCTTTTTCATGAGTGCATTGCATGAATTTGGTTAATACTCTGTCTCCATTGTTTGCTTGCATTTACAGTGCTTGAACTTTTTAGATCATTATCATGTGTTGTTCCTTTGCTCGTATCTCTGTATTAATTAAACAGACTAGGTTGGGAAATCCAGAGGTGCGTAAAGTAGTTGACCAATGTGTGCATGAGCAACTCACCGAGTATTTGGAGCTGCATCCAGATGTATTGGATTTAATCCTTTCTAAATCTCTTAACGCTCTGAAGGTACTCTCTTTCATCAATCTATCTTTTCTTCAGTAATTATATGAAGCAAAATATTGATATATGTGGATTACAATGTTTATTCTAGTCTGCCTCACATGTTATTGCTTCAAGTGAAAGTTTTCTGATCTAGTAACAGTTAGATTTGTTGTAACTTTCAGTTTCATTGCTCTTTGATTGTTGAACTGTCGTATCTTTAGTTGGTACAGGCTAGCCCTTTGTCATGCTGTTATGAAATTCCACAAGTCAGCACTCTAAAGTACTCATTTTTATGCTTTTGGTTATCTAGGCAGCTATGGCAGCAAGAAAAGCTAGAGAACTTGTGAGAACAAAAAGTGTCTTGAAGTCATCTTCACTTCCTGGGAAATTAGCCGACTGCTCTGCTACAAGTCCTGGGGAATCAGGTATTAACCTTCCTTGTATTGTCAAATCGTGATATTACGTAAGAGATTATTGCAAAACCACACTTAATAGCAGACAATGTGCTTATTGTCCTAATTGACTCAAACTACTTCCATATTTCCACAATCATGGTATTCACGTTAACTCTTTTTATTAGAGAAGAATTATTTAACTTTTAATTCATGCATTTCAATGAAGTTTCAACTTTATTAATCTGTTGTATGTGTTATTCTTATTTTAGATAAAAATTTGTTATATTAGTAAGTACAGAGGTGGAAAATATATTTGTTTTCATTGTTCCAGTAAAAAAAAACTGTTTAAACGTTTTTTTACATGACATCGTTTTGTTTTGCACTTTCATGGTCTTCAAACAGATTGACTTTAAACAACCATTTTTTGAGCAAAATAGGGCCGTGCTGTTTTTTTTCTTAAAACAGTCATTTTTTGGTAGTATGATGTTGACTTGTCATTTGACATAATTTGATTATCTAATTTGACTGCTAAAAAAGACATAATTTGATTATCTAGGTATTTGGTTATTTACATATGTTGCTTGTCACTCAGTTATTTGATTTTTGTTTTTGAATAAAATATCTCATGGTTGTATGATACTTACACGCATTCAAGTTATGTGTTTTGAATTACATTACTTGTGTTTTGAATGATAATTTTATATATTGAGGTAATTTGATAAATGTTGTTGGTTGCATGCATGTCATTCATTTATTTTTATTTTTATTAGTTTCGATTGTTTCCTCGTTGAATGCCTGTCTTTTTCAAAAAAAACATCCATAACCTCAATCCATGTAGAGGCTGTTTTCCATTTTTTGAAACATTGGCCATATTCTTATACTTTTTAGTTGCTAACAGTGTGGCTGCTGGCGAGAATGTATTTTGTATTTCTTTTATTTTTCCTTAAGGATTTATATGACACATGACAAACCTTCCTTGTATTTTTAAACGTTAGTTTTTCAAGCAATAGTCACAGAATTGCCTTAAAAGTTGTTTACCTAAGCAAAAATGAGGGTTGTTGCCTTGAACAATGTATTTCTAATATATATATATATAGGAAAAGTAGTATGTAAATATATAAAACACTTATTAAATGAATTTTGAGACAATGAAATGGGTCAATTATCTGGGTAATCTTATTGCTCCTGCATGAATTCTAGCTTCAAAATATTATATTGGTTATTATTTGCCACACCTTTTGTTCTTTTCTATAGATTGATTGTGCATAATTGGTCCCTTATAGTTTAGAGGTCCTTTTTCTTCCAGAGATTTTTATCGTTGAAGGAGATTCTGCTGGAGGTAGCACAAAGCAGGGTCGTGACAGGCGATTTCAAGTGAGTACTCAGAACTTCAAGTTAACTAGATTTATTTTCTTTGCTTAGGTTGCGTTTGGTAACATTTATGAGAGAACCAACAGAGTTTTGAAACAGCTAACCTACCGTAGTTTTTTGAAACCAATGCTTTTGAAAGGTTTTGTATATAAACAAGAAGCCTGTGTATTGAAATAATTAGATGTAAAATATGGGGTTTGGTTCTTATATGCAATTTTTTTTCAAAAGCTGTTCCCCATAGTCGTTTCCAATTGGATTCTTAGTATTATCCTTGATATTTTTGCATTCAACACTTCTTCATATGAAAATTTTTGCTCGTCAATTTACAAATGTATAGGACATACGTAGGTAGCTTTGATGCTATATGTACAAGAAGAGGTTGAACTGTTTTGACATTAATTTTATAATGAGTGATTGCTTTTATATATTTAGTGGCAGCGATTGGACTCCCTGTCCACACATATATTTGTACATAGATTATCATATTTGTCAATCAAATAGGATCAAGCACCCCTCCTTGGAAGATTTTTTAATTGATCTGAATATATTGCCCATTCAACGCTACATCCTCAAATAATACATTTTCTGCTTTTGCCTTATGGTAATAAAGTCTTCAGTTTCCTAAAACATCTTTGCTTTCTCAAAGCAACATAAAAAAATTGAGTTTTTCACATGAATGACATTATTGCATTGCTAATAATCATTTGCAGGCTGTTTTGCCTTTGAGGGGTAAAATTTTGAATATTGAAAGGAAGGATGAGGCAGCAATGTACAAAAATGAAGAAATTCAAAATCTTATTCTTGCTCTTGGACTTGGAGTGAAGGTTCAACATTGTTCTTTCTTCTACCTTCCCCACTTGAATTTTGTTATGATTTTTTCTTCATATTTTAGGGTGAGGATTTTAGAAAGGAGGGTCTTCGCTATCATAAAATCATCATACTAACAGATGCTGATGTGGATGGTGCCCATATCCGGACTCTTCTGTTAACATTTTTCTTCAGATACCAGGTGAATATTGAATCATAAACTTTGTTATATGTCACTTTTACCAGTTAATTTATATTTTGTTTTTGTAATTGCAGAAAGCATTGTTTGATGAAGGGTGCATCTTTGTGGGGGTTCCACCGCTTTATAAGGTTTAATTTTAATCACTAGCTTTGAATATTAGTGAACATCACCTTGCATAGTGATTTTTCTGATTTCTGTTGGAATTTCAGGTAGAGCGGGGTAAGCATGCACATTACTGCTACGATGATGCAGAACTCAAGCAACTCCAAAATACATTCCCTTCTAATGCTTCTTATAATATTCAGAGGTTCAAAGGTGTGTATGCCATTTGCCACTTTACTAACTTAAGATCCTATCTCAAGCTGTTGATTGCGTCTCAGTTAGAGATATGCATCTGTCTTTGTTTTTGTTTTAGTATAGTGCATAGCTGATAGAAAATATGCTTTTGTCCTACCTTTGCAGAACGAAATTATTTTTATAAAATTTTTGTAAAATGAAATCTGTAATGCAACAGATATTCGCAGTTGGGTTTATGATAATATAAGCATCCTTAGTTCCGAAAAAAAAAAAATCTTTGGAACAAGCACTGAAGATTCCTTGACCATGATGAGGCACATGACTTGTATGAAAGCTGTGAGAAAAGAATTGAATGCTCCTGTTGCCCCACATTGCTTACAAAATACATCTAGTATTACCTGTTTTGAAGGCCCTGAGAATGGAATAGGTTTATGATTGTCCTTTTCTCTTTTTAGCAAGTGGGATTATGATTTTTTCAAGGTAATCTGTAGCATTAAGAAATTTGCTCAATAATTCAACCAACTTATGTGCAAGTTACCTGCATGCAACAAGACATGTGTTGCTTTACTTTACATTCTTTGACATGTATATGTCAAATTTCAGGTTTGGGTGAGATGATGCCCACACAATTATGGGAGACCACATTAGACCCTGAAAGAAGACTTTTGAAGCAATTAGTTGTAGAAGATGCTGCTGAGGCAAATGTAGTCTTCTCTTCCCTTATGGGTGTTCAAGTAAGTAACTCCAATAGCGAAATTATTTACTGGAATATTTTTAATGTACTTTCTTCCAATAACATGTCCTAAACAGTAGAATATGTAATTTATCACACCATATTAAGGATGACATTGATGTACAAATGGTTTGCCTCGCTTTATCTTGGTTTTTATTGTCAAATTGAAAGTGAATATTTCATTATTAAATGGTTATCTCAAATTATTATGAAAGCATTCTGATATTGTCTGACACATTGGCTCTCGTAATAAAACACATACACTGGTAGTTCCTGATCTCATTTCTCTCTCTGTAGGTGGATAGTAGGAAGGAACTTATTCTAAATTGTGCAAGTATGATCAACATTGAGCATCTCGATATTTAGGATTCCAACACTGGTGGTTCTCGTGTGGTACAAGAAATGCACTGAACTACATGTTGGTATAATTTCTCAAATCCTACATCAGTAGCAGTATGCCCCTATTTCTGCTGGAATCAAATTTTTTTCATTTTGTTACGGTAATTTTAATAGACACATGACATGCAAGGATGTCTCTTTTCCTTTCAGAATTACAATACGCCTTTGCATTCATTATGGGGACAATTTTGCGGCAATCATTTCATTCTGGCCAATTGTTGAGCTGGGAAGCTGGGTGTTTTGTATGCCTAATGGAAAAGCTGTTTTAAGTGTTCAATTTAGCTCCGAATTTTGTATGGTATATTCTTGTAAATTAAACCATTACCTAGGTCGACCATATGGTTCAAAGAAATGAAATAGAGCGTGGTTATTACATTGTCTGGAATTCTAGTAAAAATGTTCAATGTATTTTTTGTCGAATTGTATATCCATGCAATCTTTCAAGATTTGAATTACCTCATGATCATGCTACTCAAGTAGTTGTATTTCTAACTTTTGTATTCTTTATTTTCTGGAGAATTTGGTAGTTTAACTTTGTTTCGGCATGCCCCACAACAGAATACATCTCTGAAGCACTTGGCATGAATAGAACTTGCTCTCATGGTTCACTAAATGAATTGATTTTGCTGATGAATATCAGTAAATTTTTCGTATGGGCTGAAAAGAGCTACTGATAGGGCAGAAAACAAATTTCTAGAAGTATGGCCAAGGTTTTAACGACAGAGTTGTAATATCTTGATATTCCATTGGTTCGAATTTGAGTGTAGAGGTGTTGGTTGATGTTGGAGGAAGCGGAGACATCGAAAGGTGAATCATTGGAGGCTTGTAAGGGTAGTTACGAGTGAGGTGGCATTTCTGGTGGCATTTTCGGTTTTGTCGACGGTTATAAACTGGAGGCTTTGTTTCCTACTATTCACATTGAGAAGAGAGAGAGTTGATGAAAGAGTGATAGGGATTGTGGCTGCCTTAGAGAGGGAAATTTGTTGTCGCTGATCGTGAGTCGTTAGAGACAAATTGAGAGACTTGTCAGGCGATTGAAAAGTTGGTTGATGTAAGGAACTAATCATTGGTATAAGATATGCAATAGGTTATGTGGATTTTGAAGTTTTGACAATGAATTTTGTTAGATTACTATTGTATTAGTTGGGTTGAATAGTACTGTAGATTTATTTGCATTGGGATTATTGTATATTTTGTTGGGTTACATTTTTTGGTTGAGTTATGAACAACAATGTGTAAAAGGTTGAAGATCATGGGTATTTTGCAACTTTTGTTGTAAGTTTTGTATATTCTTGTGAGTCTTTGTGTTGAACATTTTATATTATGTTTTTCTTGATATGTTGTTATAATTGCATCTAGGTCCTTGTTAAGGTTGAATTATTCCCAAAGTATATGACAATTGCAAAATAATACAAGAACTATAGTCATATTATGTAAACAAAAATTTAAATAAAAATTACATAAGAACGCTTACACTTTCTTTTGTTATTATAGAGTCGAATGAGATTTTGCAATTAAGTCCTAAGAATTATGAAGAATCAGATATTAGTCTATGCAAGTCGAAAAGATAAATAATGCAAGTGTCTCTTAAGATGAAGTAAGAACATAGAGAGAGAGAGAGAGATTTAGTATATGACTCTTCGAAGTAACGATCCTAACAGGGGATGTGTTAGTATGATGAAGTTTAGTGTTGAATGCTTTTGAAAATCTCATGGTAAGAATGAGACCACAAGGTTATGTCTATTAATTAACATAGGTTGGTATATAAGATTCTCATTAAAAAATTAAGTGTGAAATTAAACATGTAATAACAGGAATGAGGATAAGTTGTATATCAAGTAAAAGATGGGGTTATGTCAATGGTGTGGTCCAAATGATTCACTAAAAAACTGAAAGAAAATGAAAACGAAAACAAAGGATTTATCATAAGTCTGTTTAGAACTATAATAGGTTAGGATCTCACATGTATGTTAGTTTTTCATAAATTCATGCTATAATGTTGTTTATTGTAAGTAATCATAGATTGTAGGATTGTTTTAACTTGGACTTGCATTGTAAGTACTATGGTTTAATCAAATACACACGAAACTTAAAAGAATATTATTTTAACATTATATTACATTCTAAGTTATATAATAAAACTGCAATGAACAGATTTAAAAGATGTAATAAAACACATGAGATCTGGAAGAATATTATTTTAACTTTATATTACATTCTAAATTATGTAATATAACTGCAATGAATAGATTTAAAAGATGTAATAAATATGATAGTACTTTAATCATTTTCTTTTATCTATTTATAATGTTTACATATTCACCAAACCTTTGTTATTAATTTTGCTAATCCGATTGTAGACATTACAAGAGTGATCATGCTGATTGATGTTGTTGGAGGAAACTTGTATGATTCAAACAGCAGTCGTAGCGATAGCTTGTAGAGGAAACTTGTTTTGTGTGTCCGCGCGGACTGTATTTGATATACTTGTCGTTGTTGTATAGCAAAATATGGATTTAGTTGCTATATCCATCTAGGAGTTCCTTTGAGGCTTTTCAGACACAAGATCTGAATCCTGACATTAACAATTCATGTGCAAAAGAAGATGAATATGATGAATAAGAGGACTTTCTTCTTCGAAAGTCTAATTGTTCTGATTTTATTATTGCAGACTTTATTTTGTGCTCATGTATGATTTAGGCACAGACATTGTTTTTGTCTTATCTGGAACTATTGACTTTAAATTTTGTATATCTCTGAACATGATAAACTCTTGATGGCTTGTATAGTCAAGGTACTATTTATAATACAATATATCGTTATCAAAAAAAATAAACTTGCCGTTGTTATACAGCAAAATACGGATTTAGTTATTAAATTTATGTAATAATAGAAGTTGCTAGTAGAACAAAATAAGAAGTTAATGGTAGAACTTACACGAACTATACACTTTACTATAGGAGACTTATTCACATCAAAACTTCTCTGGAACAGGGAAGGATATCTATCAAGTACTATCTAAAGTAGGAAATTATGGTCTGCTGTTTCTTCAACTGTGCTCCATTTAGCACAGAAAGAAAGTCATAATTGTTAATTGGTGCTGAAACTGGAACTCGTACATCAGCACGTTATAAGGCGGGGTACATCTCTTGGATATGGTATACTAAAAGCACCTCCAGTTATTGCAGTAGGTAATGATATTAAAACATAAACAGAATGCATGGTAGACAGACTGAAAAGACAGTTGTAATATAATGAATACACCCAACCTGCAATTAAAGACGGACTGAAAATAAGGTTCCATATACAGCATGTATTCAGGCATCTACTTGTTGGCGATTACAGGTTTTTCACCATATAAGCAAATCAAACAATGTCTAATTATGAGCTTTCTCAGAAGCAGAAATGCAGTAGAAAATGCGAACTACAGATTTTTCTTCATACGCTTGGGTCACTAGCTGAAAGCAAACAAAGTAATCAAATATGAATTTGGAAGGATCGTCAACTCAAATGAGTTACAATGTTGCAATTGAAGTAATCACAGCATCAACGGGGGGGCACTAGCAATTGAACACAACATTGACATCAGTAATGGCAAGAAAAACAGAAGCACTCTCTTATGAGAAAATTACAACCAATCTCCATCAGAAAAAATGATTCAATGCTTCATGGTGACTTGAGCAAAGAATCAAAACTTTTCTTTCTAATCCAAGTTACAAGCACATACCAAAAAACAAGCGGCAGGAACACACATATTAACAATCAACTCTGCTAGCAAACTATATATCTGCATGATACTCGCTTACAATGGAGCTACTTCCTTAGAGTGCCACGGACGACAGTGCTGGATCGAGAACGACAACCAAGACCCCAGATATCTTCCAACTTCATGCCCATCAATCCAAGAGACGGTGACTTAGAGCGTATTCCTGCAGAAACAGTTTTGGCATTTGCTGACTTCTTAGGCTCCTCAGCACATTCTGGGTGAGTTCTCTTATGATCAGAAAGGCTACATTTGAATGCAAACTTCAAGCCACATTTACATCCCACACGCTCTCCGCAAAGCTTTTCATGATCTCTCAAATCCACCTCTATGTAGAATTTCTTGCCACATTTCTTACAGTCGTGCATCTTCTCTCCATCGGAGTGTTTCCGACCAAAATGCCGGCGAAGCTCGTAAAGGCCCACAAAGGTCTGGCCGCACACGGGACACCGGCAAGGAATTTTCTTGTTGTGCCCGGACTTTGAGGTTCTCGGGACTAAGCAATCGTTCATCTGCTTGTAATGAGTCTTGTGGTGCAACTTGAGGGTCTGTGGATTCCTGAATGTTTTGTCACAGCCCAAGTGCATACATTTGAAAGGTCTCTTGTTGTGAATTATGTCAACAGGCACTGTGGCAATTTCAGGACCCTTCTCTTCCTCCCCACAACCAAGAATATTGAGATTCTCACCCTTCCCATCCAAAATCAGGACACTGGATTTTGGATCAGGTTTCATATAATACCCATCAGAAACAAAATTCTGAGGGCACAAAGGACCCAAATCATTGGTATCAACATTAAGCATACCACTAACATCCATGAAAACCACATCACTAGGAACATTCTCATGAATCCTGAAATCCATGTCCCCTCCTAAAAACTCCAAATCCTCAACAGAAACCATAGGATCAACGGGAAAAACAGAACTTCTGCTCAGTGCATAGTCGAAATCAGAGCTTACCAGTGGATTGCTGCAGGATGGTTCAGCCACATTGTAGAAATCCAAGGGAACTGCAGGCTCAGGGAGGAATAGCTTGAGCTCATCGGACAGTGACATTGGGGCAAACCCAGAACAGTCCATGGGCTCCAGAGTGGGAGGAGTGGCAGGCAAAGGAAGGTACTCACTGGATTCCATTATCTTCCCTTGCATGCAACAGCAGCAGCAAATCAAGGGTGGGAAATGTGAAGGGCTTTGGAGGTTTCAAGGTTGAGCTTCTTTGTGGGTTTGGTGGAGATGGGTTTTCCTCAGGTTTGGTGGTGCTGGTTACAAGAAGAAAAGGGTAGAGTGAATGAGTTCAGGTTATACTCTACCAACCCTCCATTATTTGCTGCAAACAAAGGGCAGGAGAGGACCAGACTGGAAGGAGGAACGGCTGGCGCAGAGTAAGTGTGGAGTTGCTTTTGCTCACATCCTCCATACCCTACACTGTGGGGAGATGTGGATTTTGGTACTACGGTGGGTCCCATGTCCAACTAATATTTTGACCAAAGTGTTCGAACATCAAAGTCTCTTGAAGTTTCTTTTGGAGGGTCATTGCCTCAGTTTGTGTTTTTTTGTAAGGTCCTCTCGGTTTGAGTAATGCTCAACAGTTTTAATACAGAAAAAGGATCAGCTATACGCCTGTTGTTTGTTTTGTTAACGGTTTGTTATTTCAATGGTAAAAAAAAGTCAAAGTAAGAACATTATCATGATTAAATATTACAGAATTTCAGGTCTTAGAGTCCTCTTAAAATATATCAAAATTAGGAACCAAATTAGAAGTACAAATCAGTAACGAACAATAGAGATAGTTCTTAAACATATAGGGTAATATCAGTACATCATGCCTCAGGATTCTCCAAATTGTTCTGAGAATACTCCTCAGGTGTAATTCTTGAGGATGAAGGAAAAAAAGGAGGAATGAAAGACTCCACCATCTGTGAAGCCATGTCGGATGTATATTGTAGCATTTTATCCTTTTCAAAACCTGAAACAAGCGTTTCTACTCAAAAATACATTAGTGAAATAATATCTTGTATGACCAAAGAGTATGATCTAACTGAATTACGAAAAATCCTATTGTTCTTTTCATTTCAAATCAACCAGAGAATGATTTAAAGTAACAAGGTCTAACCAGAAGATGAGAATATATTATACCCCTGTTGTTTGTTGTGCACTAAAAAAATCAATCCAATGTTTGTTGCAGTTCCTACTCCATTTTTTTAATCAATCGGTGATTAGGAAGGGTTTGTGTACATGGAAAGTAGCGAAAAATATTTAAACAGAAAATAATTTTTTGTTGACCAAGTAAAGTGAAAGAAGCCAATTTCATGCAAGGATGCGTTTGGAGTGTATACTGGAAAAAGCCAAGTTTTTGATTTATTTGTTAGAAGTTAATTTTTGACATAAATCATAGAAGCCAAAATTGGTAGAAGTTTATTTGATAAAATAATGATCCATTTTAGATTCTGAATTACTATTTTTATCAAAAGCTAAAAATATCCTTCTAGAAATGGTCTACCATCTTCTCTCTACTTACACGCCCAATCTCTTTCTCTCACCACTTCTTCCATCAGACGTCTTCTACACGTTCTTCTCCTTTGATTTACCTTTCTCCCTTCCCTTATATGTTCTCTGTCTCTCACACCTCCTTCCACAAGATACAAAATCTCCCATCAGATTCACGTCGTACTTAGGAGTGGCAACGGGTCGGGTCTGGATCGGGTCTACATATACTCAGACCCAGACCCATCATATTTCATGGGTCTGGGTCTGAAAATCAAGACCCAGACTCATGAAAATAATGGGTCTGGGTCCGAGTCTCAGGTCTAACGGGTCTTTCAATCTTTTTCCATTTTTTTTGAAAAAATTAACTTTTCATTTAAACCAAAAACATTGTAAATAAACAATAGCAAGATTAAAATGTTAAACAATAACACGTTAAACATGTTAAACAATAGCAATGCTAAAAAAAGATGATTTCATAAATAAAAAATTGTGATACAAAAGATACATGATAATTTGATATATTTTAGAACTTGAATTATATAACATCCAGAAAACACATGTAAGTATGTGATCCAAAAAATATAATCATTCTTCACAAAAAATAACTACCAATACACCCATAAAGGAAACTAGACAACCAGTTTGTTAAAAAAAGACACAGTCAAAGAATTCCAAACTTCCAATAACAAGAAGCTCAATACACATTTTTTTTTCGAATCATAAGAATTCTCCACATATAATCTGTATACGTCCACTGTCCACAACTAGTCTCAGATTTTAACCAACTTTGTTCTACATATGATCTCCACATTCTTTTTAGAGGAATTGCCTACATGCTGCATCAAAATGTCCAACCTGTGGGTGAAAATAGCATTTGCTGCATCAATATGATCTCTACATGCAAAAGGTACATGATAATTCCTGTGTATAACAAAAGGTCTACACATTTTCAAGAAAATTTACACCTTGTGAATATTATTTAATCTGCAAGAAGGAAAATCACAAACGGATATGCATATTTAATTGCACATACCTGATTAACGACAAATCCTTTCAACTTCACCAAGAAATCATCATGCATTTTTTTGTTTACCCTTTCAAGTTCATTCCTATTGTTTTCCTACATCAATGCACAATCACCACAAATTTCTGAATATCAACCAAAGGGGTGACAACATTAAGAAGTCCTATGTGAAAATAGCATGTTACATTGTTGCTCGGCAAGAGCAGTGCCAGGTATTGGTAGTATTCTAAACTTGAAGAGGAATAAAGCTTGTTCTGAAGCAACACCATGACAAAATAGAATGAAAGAAATACTAGTTGAGATCTGCTTAACAGAAGTTGAGGAAGAAGGAGAGAGAGAGAGACAAATCTGAAATCTGCTTAACAAAAGTCTGAGATCTGCTTCAACCATTTATTCTTACCCACTTCCCTTTCTTCTTATCCTCCCGCAGACGGCGAGATGGAGGAGGGAGAGGGCTGAGGGACAAATCTGAGTTTGAGGTGGAGGATCGACTCTGTCTCTGAGGGAGAAGACCGCAGCCCGCAGACGGCGAGATGGAGGAGGGAGAGGGCTGAGGGGACGAATCTGAGGTGGAGGGATAGCCGGATAGGGGACCTTTGGGCTCCAGACTCCGGACCAGGAGATGGAGGATGATTCTGTTGCAGTGTTGCGGCCTTGCGGGCTTGCGGAATGCGGAGGGAGGCGAAGTGTTAGGGTCTTAGGGATTAGGGTACAGCCGCACAACACAGGGGAAGTAACATATATTATATATATA
>JAMKQA010004089.1:0-19866 GCA_024699735.1 Posidonia australis | reverse complement strand
AATACATGCTTTGGAGGATCGACTTGTAAGGTAAAATTTGATTTACTTTTATAATTTTTGATATATATAAATTGTCAGGTTGAATTCAATATTATAATTTAATCATTGTTCATTACAATATATGTTATGTTTGTTTTTTATAATCAGAACATATACCGACGAACAAGAAGAAGATTTGGCAAGTGATGATTAGGATGATTTTGAGGAGTATAGACGTCGTCGTCGCTCTATCCATGCATCATCCTCAAAAGGTAAAGGAAGGCAAGTTGGTTCCCGAAGAAAGTGATATGTAATATATTGTTTTGCCTTGTATTATATTTATCGACTTGTATTAAGATATTTCAGTGTTGTATTAGCTACTTTTTTGTGAAAACTTTGAATGTGTAAAATCTTATGTTGTTTAATCGAATGAATTTTTTTTTTATGAAATCTGTATATGTGTACGAATAATGTACTTGTGAATGTATTTGAATGCCATTTTACCAGGTATTTGAATGTCAATTCTATAATGTATTATTTTATTTTTAACTGCCTAGTATTAGCGAGGACATTTCCTCGCAAGAATAAGGATATTTAGCGAGCACTTAACGAGCAATTTGCGAGGAAATGTCCTCGCTAAAACTGGAACGACGATACAATCTCATTATATTTAGCGAGCATTTACCAAGTTACGAGAATATGGTGAGGACATTACGAGGAAATATTTCCTCGTAATTTCCTCGCTAAATTTACACGAGCACATTGCGAGGATATGTCCTCGTAGTATTGATTTAACGAGTTACATAGCTACGAGGATAATTATTCCTCGCTAAGTCCTCGTTAAACGATGTAACGAGGATTTTGCGAGGACGTTGTGAGGAATATTTTCCTCGTTAAATGTAGATTTTCTTGTAGTGGTCTTTAGGAATTAAGCTTGAACGAGGAATCAGAAGACGACGATGTGATGTCAACATCAATGGAGGGGACCAGAATAGACTCTACTAATGAGTAAACGTGTAAAAAAAATTGTAAAAATGTAAAATTTATGTATAAAAATTAATTATGTATTTTTTAATCATTATCTAATTTTTATTTTTTTATATATAAAAAATATTTTTTAATAAAAATATTAATTATTTTTTAAAATTAAACGGCCCAATGGACCGGCCCAACGCAGCCTAGTCAACCAGGCCTGTGGCCCGGCCCACTAGGCGGGCCATGGGTAGTGCTAGGCCAAAGGAATAAAAATGTCAGCTAGCCCAACTCGTTTTCCAACTCTACTTATCAGTAGTTGCTTGATCTTTTCAAATGTAGCTTGACACTCCTTGCTCCTCAAGAGCTTAAAGATTGGCTTACATATCAGAGTGAACTATGTAAAGAATCAATTGAAGTATTGTAATAGCCCCAATAAACCTCGGACCTCCTTCTCTGTAGTAGGGGGAGGCATATCAATGATGGTTGTAGCCTTGTTGCGGTCTACTTCGATCCCCCTCTAGCTAATAATGTACTCAAGCAAGATGATCCTTGGGTTTATACTTCCGTAGGTGATCAAATAGCTTTCTCAGGCAAGTAAGATAATCCTCAGGTTTTCTAGATTTGGCAATCATGTCGTCCACATAAACCTCAATTTCTTGGTGCATGAGGTCGTGAAACAGCACTGTCATTGCTCTCTGATAGGTGGTGCTTGCATTCTTGAGCCCAAACAACGTCACACTGTAGAAAAAGATTCCCTAACGGGTGATGAATGACATTTTCTCCATGTCCTCCTCTACCATTCCAATTTGATTGTGTCGTAAGAAGCCATCCATGATGAGAGCATCTTGTATCCTACAGTATTGTCTACTAGGACATTAATGTGAGGTAGTGAGAAGTCGTCCTTTGTGCTCACCTTGTTAACATCTCGATAATCTAAGCACATGTGGACCTGACCATCCTTCTTTAATACTTGCATGACATTAGCAAGCCATTTGGATATAGGACAACCTTGAAAAAATTGATTTTTACTACTTCATGATTTCCACTTATGTGTTTCAGAAGCCACTATGGTTGCCATCTTCTAAGCTTCTACTTGATTAGCTTCGCATTAGGCTTAAGAGGCAAGGTGTGCACAACTTCCTTGACGTCCAGTCCGACCATATCGTTGTAGCTCTAGGTAAAGACATCTGCATATTCCCTTAGAAAGATGATGAATTCTGCTTTTGCCAAGGGAGAGAATTTGGCACAGATGGGCACTTCTAACGTCCTCCGTTGTGCCAATATTTACTAGCTCCGTCTCTTCTTTGATGTGCAGATTTAGGCCTTCTAAATCATTGTCATAGGGTTAGAATTCTGGTGGTGCATCATCACTCTCATTTGTACCTGTATCAACCTCCTCTTCGTATGTTATAAGCTCAGATAAAATTTCTTCCTTGAATGTGGGGTTTGTGACTTCAAAGGAGAGGACATGTTCTGAGTCCTGCCCTTACTGATGTCTGACGACAATCACACTGACTATGGTATTCCTATGGCTACATTACGTGACCTCCGCATTGGTGGCCTTTGGATTTGCTGACTAACCAGGTCGCTCGACCTCTTCTATTGCTATGCTTTCATCCATGTTTTTTGATTTTTCTGAATTTTTTGATTTTTTTTTTTTTTGTGCTTTCTTGGTTATGTATAAAAGGTGCTTCTATCTAGTAGCTATCCTATTGTTGATTGTTCAGAGTGCTATGGCTTGGGCTCCTTCTTGAGCTTACCTTAGGATCTTTTTTTTTGACCCTCACCATGCTTAAGTTAAGGCTTGGGCTGAAAAAACCACCTTAGCCCTGCCTCCCGACTATTAGGAGATTAAATTCCCTAGTCTAGTGCACACTGACTCTGATTCTCTATGACCATGATAGCTGGCTTGTCTTGTTGTGTCGAGGGTTGTTCTAACTTGAGCTCTGTAAACACTGCTTTTCCTTTCCAGATTCTAAGCTTTTCCTTCGCATCCTCTGCTAATGCTACCAACTACTCTTGGAATAGGACCTCTAGATCACTAAGCATGCTATCCACCTAAGCCTTTACGACACCCCCTTCCTCCTTATCAAAGGTGAGGTCAACATAGTCAGCACAAACTACTTCCTGCTCCTCATGCTCTAAGATTCTTTCTCTTGGAGTGACGCTTTGGGCCATGAGCTGTTTTGGAATTTGATGGCTGATGCTAGAAGGGCTACTGACAACACTGGACGGAGCACGAATGAGATTACTGAACCCACTGGCCAAGCTAATGACTAGGCAACTATGCCCGATATTGTGTCTTTTGTTGATAAAAGTGGTGGACTAGTAGACTATGTTGTAGGGAGCGATGACAAGGCTGGATTTACTAAGGTGAATGGTGGAAGTGCTGGTGTTGCCACTAACATTGTTGATGAGGTGAGTGGAATTACAGGAGCAGTGGAAATGACTAACTATGGTGTTGGAGCTGTTGAACCCACGAGCAAATCTATGAGTGGTGCTGTCGAGATTACTAACCAAACTAAAGCTACTGTGGTGTTTAACGAAGATGTTGGTGGAACTGCGAATAGAACTGACACTGTTAATTCTGTTGTTGGGTCTACTGTAAAAACTACCGCAAAGACGGTAAGGGGAAATGCTAACTATACTGACCCTGACAATGTTGGCCAATTCTAAGCCTCTCTGCTTGTCCATTCTACATCCTTTGCCTCTAGCTAGTCCTCTTCTAAATAGTAGTCCTTTATGCAAACCCACCCAACCATGTACCTTGTTGTCATACTGCTTCAGCTGTGGAATTGCTTTGATAGGGATCCAAGATACTTACACTAACAAAGTTAGTCATATCCCAAGTGATAAAGAGCTCACTGGTCCTCCGCAAGTGCTAGAATACATCTTTATGAGGTTGCCACACGTATCCAAGTCCTTCATATTCTCTTATCACCACAGGGATGATTAGTTCAATGATTCCTTGCTATGAATGGTCAAGTAGTTGCCATGCTCGAGATCAGGAATGTAGTTAACCAGCTCAAACAGATTGACATGGTACAAAATGTCTGATGGCTTCGGGTAAAAATGGACAGTCTGAAGAGAAATAGATGATACAACCTCAACCATCTCTTTCTCATTGTTTTCTGCCTTGACGACAATGATGCTATCACCTCAACAAAACTTGATCATGATGTTGAGGATCGAGGGGATGACTTGATGCTTGTGCAAACAAGGGTATCCAAGAAGAAGATTGAAAGTAGGCTAAAGATTAATGATGTAGAATTTTACATCAAACTTGGCTGGACTAACAACGAGGGGGTATGCCCAAGACTTCTAGCGCATCGTGATGCATGTTATCAAAGGTCGTCATCCCCTTAACCGTTGGTGTAATGTCTTTGGCTTTGAAATCGATTTTACTTGTTGTGCATAAGGGGTAGACATTTAAGCCTCCACCATTATCCACCAATGTGAGGGGAATACGAAAGCTTTGATATTGCACTGTAATGAATAAGGCTAGTTATGGTTGGTCCCCATAGAAGGCAACTCTTGAGTAGAGAAGGAGATAACCAGAGGCGTTGCAATCATGCCTACCATGGTCTCAAGGGTTGCAAATTCTATGGTGGGGGAGACATGTATAGCCTAGAACACCCTAAGGAAGGGCTCCCTATGTTCAACAAATGAATGAATAAGGTCCCAGATAGATATGTCGGCTTTGACCTTCTTAAGTTGGGAGGTTATGTCTATTTTGGGTTTGCTAGTGGTTGTTGTGGTGGATTTGGTGGGGACCTCCTTTATAGTGGGCTTGGTGGGTTGGCTTTCTGGCTGTGATGGAATAGGCATTGGGCGACTGGGCTTGGGTGCTAGGGTTGATGGCTTGTATACCCTATCTGATTGTGTGATTTCCGTACACATTTCTATGGCATAATTGTAGGACATACGATGGGTATCTTGGGTCATATTGATGACCACGGGTGCACAAACCGCCATGTCCAGTTGGGCTACTGGTGGATATGCTGAGGAGGTTGCTAGATGGTCAAGTAATGGGTTAGACTGAGTAGGCTCTGGCTTAGGCTTAGCTAATAGACAACGTGGTGTGGATAACAGAGATTGCATGGTGGACTATGCAGCCGTGCGCTCCAGCTTGGAAGTTAGTTGGATCATATTGATCATTGATTTTGAGCCTACAAGAAGCGACTGATAGAGTTGAGATGGAAAAAGAGGGTGGATTCCCGTGTTCCCTACTACTCCCGAATTCAAATGCTCAGGTAGGAGCTGGCTAACCATACAAGGGTGTGCTAGTGCTAGTGTTGGTGTAGGTGTGGACTCCATCTCCAGTGTGTTGATGATGATGACCTTGTGGTCAATTAGATCCCATATAGCATTCCATAGCATGAAGCAATTATCAATGGAATGCCCCATGACCTAATGAAAACTACAATATAGGCTTGCTTTGTACCATAGCAGAAGGGGACTTGACAATGGGCGAACCTCTAGAAGCTTCAGGAGTGACACTACGTTGGGAAAGACAACACTCAAGGGCTCGACCAAAGGAGTGAAGTCTTGCTCAATGTGGCAAGGTCGTCTTTGTCCCGGGTGTCGTCCTTGTCTTACCAATGCAACAAGATACACTTGTTCGACGGTGGCGATGATGTATGTGTGACCATGCTGGAACCGACATTCATGTAAAGGAGTGCATGAAGACTGATAAGGTCATGATGAAAGAGGTGATATTGAAGGATTGGATGTTCCACTCAAAGGGGAGGTAAACATCACATAATAGAAGAGAGAAGGAAGAAAGGATTCGCCACTTAGTCTATTTAAATTGGGAGACGAGGAAAATCGAAAATCGATCGATAAAACCAAAACAAGATGTAATAGAAAGAGTCCGTGCCAATGGATGCAACACATGAGTCAATGCATGCCAAAGAAAGGGTAAAGTCTCCTATTACACATAAGGAAGGTGTTAGGCACCCCCATACGCCTGATTACTTGGTCTTTGTTGCCTTTCTCACTCGCATGTGAGGCCATGTAAGTGATTGAATGCCAATTGAGTGTTTCCGTTTGAAGCAAGATGATGCATGATTAAAATAAGCAAGGGATGTAAATATGTAATGTAAACACACAAGTCAAAGCAATGGGTAGTACTAGATCAGAGCATGCTAGTGCAAAATAGATTAAATGTGGTAATCAAAGAGATGGACTTAATCTGATTGTGCACTGGGGTCTGGTCAAACCGTGCGACCCATCCATGGTACCAGAATGTGGTCCTAGGTTATGCATCAGACAATAGACTTTCATCGTCCCAAACAAGAGTTACAAAATCCAAAATGAAATTTCAAATATAGAATCAAGTAGAGCATACTCAAACTTAGAGAATCAAACTAATCTAGAACCAAAACAATAACAATAGATCAACATAAAACCACTAGGCTTAGTCCGTTTGAGCACTTGTCTAGGCGATCTGCATGACTTACATGTGGTATCAACACGTGGCTCATGGAATAGTTTCAGACAACAGATTTTCATCGCCTTCCACAAGCAATAGAAGGCAATGCAAACCAAACAAGCAATCCAGAAATGATGGAGGGATACTAGAGAAAACATGGATGCGAGTAACTCACTCCAGAAGCAATTGTGGCCTTTCCCTCATCTCTGGATTCCATCCTCTGCTTTGGCCATTGTTGAGGCATACAAAGGACTAAGGACATCCGAAAGAGTTTGGGAACCAAGGGAGGGGCAGGAGAAACACCATGGAAGCTTTAGAATGAGATCAAGATGCGTGGCTCACTCCACCATCGTCATTGGGTTCAGTTGGTCGTGTTTAAGTCGAATCGGCCATTAACAGTGGCTAGAGACCAAACATGACATCAAAGCTCTGAAGAAGATGAAGGAGGAAAGGAGAGTGCATAGGAATAGGCCTGACCACGTGCTTAGGGGCCATTGGCCTCACATGGGTCTGTGGCCATCCCCCAACAACATACTTTGCAAATGCAACAAACTAATGTGCAAATTCGAGGAGAACACACAACTAGGCAATGCAGGAATATTAAATAGAGAGGTGGGGTGAAGTGGGTACCTGTTGCACTTTGAAATTGGATGTCTCAACTCAACTGGTTCAACAACTCTAGTGGTAGGTATTGGAGTAGACAATGAGGCATGTGCAGCGGTCATCAAGGTTTGGGAGAGCAAAAGTGTGAGTGATGGTGCTCAGGTGGTGGTTTAGATGCAATTGGGATGGTCTGATGATGCTTGTGGAGGTGATGGGAAGGTCCAGATCATTGGGTGCTGGAAGGGTTTGTCGATGGTTTGGAGGTGGAGGAAAGGTGGTTGGTGATGGCTCTTATGAGGAACAAAGGATGCCTAGAGTAAGAAGGATGAGTAGGGAGTGGGAGACAGTGAGTACAGGCCAAGAGTATCTCTCATCGGGGGTGGAGGTCGATTTTATAGGGGGAAGTTTGAATCTGAATCACTGATGTTCACCAACTCTCACTTCCAATGGCTGGGAATTGATTAAGTGGTGTGACTAGGTTGAAAAACATCATGGGGGGCTTCATGGTCCAGATGAGACATGGGATATACGTAGATCTACATGGGCCATTGGGAGGTGAGGATCTAGTGTTCCTTTAGTGAAAGGATAATTTAATCCTTTGCTTACAAGCACTGACCTAGGACGTGGCCCTGCTAAGTCAGACTCTTTGCAATGGATCATTGACCCATCCTATTACTCATCAAGGCCACAAATGAGTTTGGAATGTGGGTTTAAGTTAGGTATTAGGTTTTAGGAAATGTTGGTAGGCTTAAGTGGGGTATTTGGGTGAAAATGTGGTTGCACTGACCAGCCATTCAAAGCGCGATCTTGCCAAAGAAGCCAATTGCCGACCGATTGCAAAATTAGGGTGTCTACAGATGCCCTTCCTTGAGCGGGGTTAAGGGAAGTGAGACTGATGCTCAAGGTTGAGCAAGACATCCCACTCGAGCCCATGGAAAAAATATGCTATGGGTGTCAAATTATTTATTCGGCAGATGCATCGAAAATCGTGACTCATTGTTGAGCTGCAAATGCAGATGCAAAATCTGATGTCAATGCTACGTAGGCGTGGAGTTTTGCTAGGATATGCAGTTCTTGTGCGATGCTAGAGCAAATGTTGGGTGCTCATTGTTAACCACTATTGCAATGAAAGCTAATACTATGGAATATATGATGCTAGGAGATGCAGATGCTAGATGCAGACTATGTGATGCTACATGCCATGATGGTTAGCCATTATGCGACAAGGGATATGACAAGTCATCCAATAGGCACAAAGGAAGAAGGCATAATAAGTTGATCAACTCATCGACCGGATAGTTTGGGCTATCAACTTGAAGAAAGGGATGTGGTAAGATATTAGACTTGCCAACTAGACAAGATGTCGTTCGGACATTTGATTGTGTCATCCAAATAGTTTGGGATACCAGCCCAAAGGAGATTAGTGGCATGACAAGATTACTAACTTGCTGACTAAAGATTGTGGTAAGATCCTGGACTTACCAGCCGAGAGGAAAAAAGATTGTAGTAAGTTTCAGACATGCCGGTCAAGGATAGCAAGATATAGGACTTGTAAGTCGACAAATAAAAGGGAGGGAACTAGCAAGATATTGGACTTGCCAGTCTGACAAAGAAAGGAGGGAACTGGCAAGATATTGGTCTTGCTGGGCCGACAATGAAATGGGAGAATTGACAAGATATCGAACTTGTCGAGCAGACAAAGAAAGGTAGGAATTGGCAAGATATTGGTCTTGCTAGGCCAACAAATGGTAAATTTCAGACTTACCAACCAAGGATATGACAAGTTACGAACTTATCAACTAAGGATATGGAAGGTTTCAGACTTACCAACCAAGGATAGCAAGATATTAGACTTATGGGCCAACAAAAGAAATGGAAGAGTTGACAAGATATCAGATTCATCAGGCTGACAAGAGAAAGGGATGAGCTAACAAGTTATCAGACTTGTCAAGCCGACAAAAGAAAGGGGAGAGCTGAAAAGATATCAGACTTGTTAGGCCGACGAAAAAAAGGGAAGAGCTAACAAGTTATCGAATTTGTCAGGTCGACAAAATAGAGGGGAGAGCTAACAATATATTGGAATTGTCAGGCCGATAAGAGAAAGTAGAGAGCTAACAAGATATTGGACTTGTCAAACTGATGAAAGAAAAGGAAGAGTTGACAAGATATCAGACTTGTCAGACTAACAATAGAATGGGGAGAGTTGACATGTTATCAGATTTGTCGGGCAACAAAAGAAAGGGAAGAGCTGACAAGTTACCGAACTTGTCGGGCCGACAAAAGAAAGAGAAGAGTTGACAAGATATCAAACTTATTGGGCCAATAAAAGAAAGGGGAGAGCTGACTAGTTATCAAACTTGTTGGGTCGACAAAACAAAAGAGAGAGATGACAAGATATCAAACTTGTCAGGCCGACAAAAGAATGGGAGGACCTGACAAGATATCGGACTTGTTGAGCCAACAAAAGGAAGAGGAGAGAATAGAACCTATTAGAGAGGCTATCGCAGTAGGCTGGGTGGCATGAGTGATAGAGCCCAAGGGTGGAAGGGACACTGATGTCTCTGGAGCCCAGGTGGCAATAACCGTAATTGACTCAGTGACGGGTTCTAGACCGACCATGGTTTGCCAAGGTTCGGAAGTAGTAGACAAGGAAACCCCAAATACTTGGAATTGGTATGTGGGGGGAGTGTAAGGCACAACTGATGTCACAAAGGAAAGAGGTACCAAAGTCAATATCCCCTCCGAGACAGTAGAAAGGAGAGGCTCATTGACGTGTTGGGCCATTACGGATCATGAGCAGGTACAGATGGCATTATGATAGTAAGGAGGAATACGAGCTCTACGACGAGCTAGTGTCGGAAGCAATGGGTAGCTTGGAAATGATTGTTGAGAAAAATTGTATCAATGGAGGAAGTAAACAAAAGGGGATCTCTAGCTCGGACTGAGGAACTTGCTTGTTGACCTGGATCATACAAGAAATAGGGGTCAAAACCTGAGACAAAGAATAGAATGTAATGTTTATTATGGTGGCATGAATGGCACGCATGCACATGGATACATCTAATATGTGCTCTCTCTCCATCTAGGTGTGTCTTATGGAGCTGTCTACTCTAGACTCTCTCATGGGTAGATGAGTCTTTGTCACAGGTTAGAAAGTAGGTTGCCGCTTTTAATCTTGATCAAAGTGTGGACTGCGAATGGTTGGTGCATTAGGAGCCTGAACTCATGTAGTAGCAATGAGCTATACAATCTACTAACACCTGCATGACCCCGGATAAGGGAGAACAGATCGACATCCCATCCCATGCCAATAGAATTAGAACGACAAATCGGGACTATCCTTCACAACTGTATGTAGACTCAGGGGAGGAGAAGATGCATCATCCTATATGATTCCTTCATGAAAAAATGATTAGTGTTTTTTACTTGCATATTTTATTAAACCAATGGAAGGAAATGTAAATGGGTCTCTAGTTTTTCCTAAGTGTTTTCTTTATCTTGAGATTTTTAGATTAACAACAGAGGGAGGGCAAACAAGCCTCTAATTTCCTTCAGATTACTACCAAAGCAAAGAAAAAAACACAAACATAGGCATGCAAACATCACCCATCAATCAAAAGGCATGTCCATGGCATGTGATAGTGTTGTGATCATGCTTGTGAAGAAAAAAACAAACATCAAGTCAAAAGGCATAAAATCATGGCATGTGCAAGTGAGGTGAAATAGCATGTGTGTAAAATTAAAACAATCACAAAGCAAAAGGCATGTAATGACATCAAATGAAGCAAACACACACATATACAAAGCCAAACAAGCGAGGAAGAGTCAAAACGAAAGTCAGAGTCTAACATCTCCAACGGAGTCGCTAGTTCCCATGACCATGCCAAAACCGACTTTTGTGCGAGAGAGCGCACAAAGAACGATAAGATCATGGAAAAAGAGGTGATACCGAAGGACTGGATGCTCCTCATAGAGGGGAGGTAAACATCACAAAACAAAAAGGATAAGGAAGAAAGGAGTTGCCACCTAGTCTATTTAAATCGAGAGACGAGGAAAATTGAAAATTGATCGATAAAACCAAAACAAGATGTAATAGTAAGAATCCTTGCCAATGGATGCAACACATGGGTCAATGCATGTCAAGGAAAGGGTACAGACTCTTGTTACGCATGGAAAGGTGTTAGGCATCTCTACATGCCCAATTGCTCAGTCTTGCTCGACTTTCTCGTTCACATGTGAGGCTATGTAGGAGATTGAATGCCAATTAAGTGTTTGCAATGGAAAGAGGATGATGCATGATTAAAACAAGCAAGGGAGGTAAATATGTAATGTAAACACACAAGTCAAGGCAGTGGGTAGTACTAAATCTGAGCATGCAAGTGGAAAATAGATTAAATGTGGTAATCAAAGAGATGGACTTGGTCTAATTGTGCACTGGGGTCTGGTCAAACCACGTGACCCATCTGTGGTACCAGAACGTGGTCCCAGAGTGACCATGCCGGTGGAACCCTACACGGCTCTCCCCTACCCGGTGCGTGGAAGCACTCAAGGAGTCCCGATATGGTCATGGCAAAGATGGTGAATCCGGAGAAGAAGACTAGACTCGGAAGCACCAAGGAAAGATAAGAAAGGATAAGGAAAGGAGTCGCCATCTAGTCTTTTAATGGAAAGACGAGGAAAACCAAACACAAAGGAAAACCATGAAGCAAAAAAACATGTGTGCTCTGTGCCTAATGGATATAATGCACAAATGAATGCGGGCCTGAGAAAGGGTAGGGATTTTGGTTACACATGGGGAAGGGGTTAGGCACCCCCATGCTCCCGAGAAAACTCGGTCTGTCAAGGTTTCCTACTTTTCAATAGTCTATTAAATGTGTGCTTGCTTATTCTACATGCTCATGCTAAAGTTGACTTTAAAACATGCCAAATCAAAGAGAAGAAATGAATAAAAGGGAAAAGTTAATTTGAGGGTCAAATGTAGGCATTGAGAATGCCGCTTTACTGTACGCCTTTGGGCGATGAGGAAAATCGTGAAAATCGAGAAATTCTTGGAAAGCTTTTCGCAAATTAGCGGAAATTTGGATAAATCCATGAAAATCAAAATGGAAAAATAATCCTCATTCGGGACAATGTCGGCTTTGATAAGCCTTTTAATGTACGCCCTCGGGCGATGGAACGCCAAATCAAATCTAAAGATGCGAAAATTAGAAAGAATCCGGGAGACGACGAGAAAACCAAGCTCGAAAAGAGTTGGAAAAGAAAAGGTAAGAAAATTGCATGAAAAAGTGCAACAAAACGTGCAAAATGCATGTGTGAGTGTAAAAATACAAATTCTAGGGGCCTTTGTGCAAAAAACCCTAATTATGAATAAAAAATTGAAATTCTGAAGCCTAAATCATCAAAAAATACATAGGAAAACACATTCTATGCAATTGTGATGAAATCTAGCGTCAAATGTGCAAATATGTGGATTTCTAGCCAAATTGATGTTTCTTAGGGATTAAAATGCAATTCTGCCACTAAAACATGCATTTAATGCAACTCAGTGGAAATTCAGGGTAAAATATGCAAGAAGAAGGATTCAAGAAAGTTTCAAGGGCAAAATAGTAAATTTACCCTAGAAAACATGCATTCAGTGTGAAATCTGAAAAGTGCAGGGGCTAAAGTGCAATTTATCCAAAAAAAGATGCATTCAGATTGAATTTCAGAAAAGTTCAGGGGTTACAATGCAATTTAACTAAAGAAATGTGCATTCAAAAGAGTTTCATTAAAGTTCAGGGTCCTTTATGCAAAAATATTGGATTGAAATGCATGAAAAGAATCTCTAAGGGTTTTTATTAAACTTTTAAACCTGGAAAAAAAATATTTTGAATACGTAGGAGGCATAATGCAATATTTTCAGTTAAAACTTTATTCAAACGAATTAAGAAAAATGAGCAAGGACCTAAGTGTAAGAAAAGGACCTATTTGTAATAAAAAAGGACCAAAATGTAATACATCAGAAGTTTCAGAACTTTATTAAAAGAAAAATGTTTTTTTAATTCTTTAAAAGGAAAAGACAGCGACGGCCGTTGGTGACGGAGCTCCGCCGTCAACGAACGTCGGAGGGTGCTACAAGAGGCGCTCACGGGAGGCAAGAAGGGAAGAAGGGGAGAAGATCCAACGGATTAGATTGAGAATCCAACGGCGGGAGTGGGCCTCCCACCTCCCTCGCCGTGGAAGCACTCTGGCGACGGCGTCCGGAAAGAAGAGAGTTCCAGAGGCTGTGGCGCGGCGATCCAAGGGTCCAGGAGGCTCGGAGGGGCATTGAGGAGCATCTCCTTTCTTCCAAGGGCTCAAACGGTAGATGTTGACGCAGAGGGGGCTTCGACTGCCGTCGATGTCCTCTTCTCCGACGAGCAAGGTCGTGGCTCAACTCCGGACGCTCTGGCGTGCTTGAGGTGCGCTGTGGAATCTTTCTGGAGGCTTGGAGCGGCACGGAGGGGCTGGAGGCGCACGCTCCTTCTCTAGCTCCGATCATCTTCTCCAGCGATGGTGTCTTGCATGATTCCAGCGAGGTTCTGGTGGAGGCTTCGGGAGGCATCGGAGCAGCACGTGGAGAAGTGGAGAGGCAAGAGGGTGGCCAGGGAAGGAAGAATCGACGCTCCAAGGCCAGGGCCGTGCCCTGGACCAGCCCGCCCACCTTGGCCACCAGAAAACAACTTTGGCTAGGCCTGGGGGCTGATTCCTACTAGAGGAATCCTCTGGATTGATCGGAATCGACTCGTGAAGACTCAAGGAATCCTAGGAAACTAGAATTGAAGGCAATGGGAAGCGGATAGAGGGTGTACCTAGTCTGGCAGTGGCGCGGACAACTAGAGCTAGCTGAGGAAGGCACTAGGGATGGCTGTCACGCTCAGGAAAGCCACAAGAAGACACCTCAGAGCTCTGGAATCTCTCCTCCTTTTTTTCCTCTGCGCATTCTCCTCTATTCACCTCCTATTTATAGGCCAAAACTCCGGCGACCCACTGTAACAACCCATTGTGTAACAGAACTAACGAACAACCCACTAGCTAACTAACCTCTCCATCCAACTAACGAAATTTCCAACAACCTAACAGACTAACGAACTGTTGTCCTCGACGCTCCCTCTGTCCCCTTGCGCGCCGACAAAGACCAACGACAGTCCAAGCTTGCAGCGGCACATCCAGTGGCTCTGGTTTGTAGGGGGCCCAATCCTGAGGAGCGGCTGCAACTGGGTCACAGAGACAAGTGGCTGGAGGATGGATGGGTTGCTGGTTAAGGAGGGCTCGTGTGACTTTGGTGAAGTCAATGAAGGAAAAATTGGGTTTATAAGGTGAAGGGGAAAAACTATAAACAGAGAGGAGGAGATGGGTTGTTGGGTTGGAAGAGGAAGAAGGCAATGGGCTGAGTTGTTGCATTATGGGCATTTATGGGCTTATGGGCCTTCATGGGCCAAAGTAGGCTTTCATGGGCCCAAGTGGGCTTTGGGGTGCTAAATGGGCCTTGGTGGGCCTATGTGGGCTTTGTGGACCTAAGTAGGCTTTCATGGGCCTTGATGGACTAAATGGGCCTTGAATGAATTAAATGGGCCTAAATGGGTTTTGGGACTAAACTAGGGTTTGTGTTCATTTGATTAAAAGCCCAACCACCATACTTCATCCTGTAAGCTTGCAAAATTGCAAAATTTGGGTGTCTACAAATGCTCCTCCCTGAGCGAGGTCGGAGGACGAATGGGACAGAGACTGATGCTCATGGTTGACAAAGACACCCCTCCCGAAGCCGTAAGTAAGAGTCAATTGATGGCAACCAGCTGCCAGTCACTGAAAGCACCAGAGGTCTCGTCGCCATAATCGAAGCCAACTAGAGAAACCAAAACTAATAACAAATGCCGACAAGTAGACGACCAATCAGCTCCAAAAGACATGACTGGTTATCACACTTGTCGAGAAAAAAAGCCAGACAAGATTCATAGTGCTTGCCGACCGAGAAATGACTGGTCACGGAGGTCATCTGGGTAGTTCAGGCTACCAGCCCAAGAGGAAGGAAGGAACAAGGAGAGTGGGGAATCCATCGGGCATCACAAGGATTGCCCAGGTAGTTCAGGATACTAGCCCAAAGGAAGGAGATGGAAAAGCAACCCGCTTTGATTCCGTCCATTCGGAGTGGAACTCAAAACAAAGAGGAGGGCCATCAGGATTCGTCCGAAATGACAGAACCAAGGAAAGGAACATCTAGACTCCGACCGGTAGTCTAGAAACAAGAAAAGGGAGGCCTAGATTTCGTCCGTCCGGATAGGAACACGAAGGCTAGAGGAGGTGCCTTGAGTTTGTTCGTTCGGATAGGAACTCGAAGGCTAGAGGAGGTGCCTTGAGTCCGTCTGTCCGAATAGGAACTTGAAGGCGAGAGGAGGTGCCCTGAATCCGTTCGTCAGGATAGGAACTCGAAGGCGAGAGGAGGTGCCTTGAGTCCGTCCGTCCAGATAGGAACTCAAAGGCGAGAGGAGGTGCCTTGAGTCCGTCCGTCTGGAGAGGAACTCGAAGGTGAGAGGAGGTGCCTTGAGTCTGTCCGTCCGGATAGGAACTCGAAGGTGAGAGGAGGTGCCTTGAGTCCTTCTGTCCGGATAGAAACTTAAGGGTGAAAGAGGTGGTGCCTTGAGTCCATCCGTCTGGATAGGAACTCGATGGCGAGAGGAAGGGCCTTGAGTTCGTTCATCCGGATAGGAACTCGAAGGCGAGAGGAGGTATCTTGAGTTCGTTCGTCCGGATCGGAACTCGAAGGCAAGAGGGGGTGTCGTGAGTCCGTCCGTACGGATAGGAACTCGAAGGCGAGAGGAAGTGCCTTAAGTCCGTCTGTCCGGATAGGAACTCGAAGGCAAGAGGAGGTGCCTTGAGTCCATCCATCCGGATAGGAACTCGAAGGCGAGAGGTGGTGCCTTGAGTCCGTCCGTCTGGATAGGAACTCGAAGGCGAGAGGAGGTGCCTTGAGTCTGTTCGTTTGCATAAGAACTTGAAGGTGAGAGGTGGTGCCTTGAATACGTCCGTTCGGATAGGAACTCTGAGGCAAAAGGGAGTGCCTCGATTCCGTCCATTTGGATAGGTACTCAGAGGTGAAAGAGGAGTGCCTTGATTCCGTCTATCTGCATAGGAACTCAGAGGCAAAAGAGGGGTGCCTTGATTCCGTCCGTTCGGATAGGAACTCTGAGTCGAAAGTGGAGTGCCTCGATTCCATCCGTCTGGATTGAAACTCAAAGACGAAAGAGGGGTGCCTCAATTCCGTCCTCCTGGATAGGAACTCAGAGGCGAAAGAGGAGTGCCTTGAGTCCGTATAGGAACTTGAAGGTGAGGGGAAGGGCCTTGAGTCCATCCGTCCGAATTGGAACTCGAAGGCGAGAGGAGGTGCCTTGAGTCTGTCCGTCCGAATAGTAACACGAAGGTGAGAGGAGGTGCCTTGAGTCTGTCCGTCCGGATCGGAACTCGATGGCGAGAGGAGATGCCTTGAGTCCATTCGTCTGGATAGGAACTCAGAGGCAAAAGAGGAGTGACTCATTTCTGTCTGTCTAGATAGGAACTCAAAGGCGAATGAGGAGTGCCTTGAGCCCATCCGTCGGGATAGGAACTCGAAGGCGAGAGAAAGGACCTTGAGTCCGTCCGTCCAGATAGGAACACGAAGGCGAGAGGAGGTGCCTTGAGTTTGTCCATCCGGATAGGAACTCGAAGGCGAGAGGAGGTGCCTTGAGTCTGTCCATATGGATAGGAACTTGAAGGCAAGACGAGGTGCCTTGAGTCCGTCCGTCTGGATAGGAACTCAAAAGCGAGAGGAGGTGCCCTGAATCCGTCCGTCAAGATAGGAACTCAAAGGCGAGAGGAGGTGCCTTGAGTACGTCCGTTTGGATAGGAACTCGAAGGCGAGAGGTGGTGCCTTCAGTCCGTCCGTTCGGATAGGAACTCGAAGGTGAGAGGAGGTGCCTTGAGTCCATCCGTCTGGATAGGAACTCGAAGGCGAAAGAGGAGTTCCTTGAGTCCGTCCGTCTGAATAGGAACTCGAAAGTGATAGGAGGTGCCTTGAGTCCGTCCATCTGGATAGGAACTTGAAGGCGAGAGGAGGTGCCTTGAGTCCATCCATCCGGATAGGAACTCGAAGGCGAGAGGAGGTGCCTTGAGTCCATCCATCTGGATAGTAACTCGAAGGCGAGAGGAGGTGCCTTGAGTCAGTCTGTCCGGATAGGAACTCGAAGGCGAAGGAGGTACCTTGAGCCCGTTCGTCCGGATAGGAACTCGAAGGCGAAGGAGGTGCCTTGAGTCCGTCCGTTTGGATAACAACTCGAAGGTGAGAGGAGGTGCCTTAAATCCATCTGTTCGGATAGGAACTCAAAGGAGAAAGAGGAGTGCCTCGATTCCATCCGTCCGGATAGGAACTCAGTGGCAAAAGAGGAGTGCCTCGATTCCGTCCGTTCGGATAGGAACTCAGAGGCGAAAGAGGGGTGCCTCGATTCTGTCCGTCTGGATAGGAACTCAGAGGCGATAGTGGAGTGCCTTGATTCCATCCGTCTGGATAGGAACTCGGAGGCGAAAGAGAGGTGCCTTGACTCCATCCATCTGGATAGGAACTTAGAGGCGAAAGAGGAGTGCCTTAAGTCCGTCTGTCCGGATAGGAACTCGAAGGCGAGAGGAAGGGCCTTGAGTTCGTCTGTCCGGATAGGAACTCGAAGGCGAGAGGAGGTGCCTTGAGTCCGTCCGTTCGGATAGGAACTCGAAGGTGAGAGGAGGTGCCTTGAGTCTGTCCGTTTGGATAGGAACTCGAAGGCGAGAGGAGATGCCTTGAGTCCGTTCGTTTGGATAGGAACTCAGAGGAGAAAGATGAGTGCCTCGATTCCGTCTGTCTAGATAGGAACTCAGAGGTGAAAGAGGAGTGCCTTAAGTCCTTCCGTCGGGATAGGAACTCGAAGTTGAGAGGATGGGGATAGGAACTCGAAGCTGAGAGGAAGGGCCTTGAGTCTGTCCGTTCGGATAGGAACTCGATGGCGAGAGGAGGTGCCTTGAGTTTGTTCGTCTGGATAGGAACTCGAAGGCGAGAGGAGGTACCTTGAGTCTGTCCGTCCGAATAGGTACTCGAAGGCGAGAGGAGGTGCCTTGAGTCCGTTCGTTCGGATAGGAACTCGAAGGCAAGGTGAGGTGCCTTGAGTCCGTCTTTCCAAATCGGAACTCGATGGCGAGAGGGGGTGCCTTGAGTTCGTCCGTCCGGATAGGAACTCGAAGGCGAGAGGAGGTGCCTTGACTCCGTTCGTCCAGATCGAAACTCGAAGGAGAGAGGGGGTGCCTTGAGTCCGTCCGTTCGGATAAGAACTCGAAGGCAAGTGGAAGTGCTTTGAGTCCGTCCGTCTGGATAGGAACACGAAGGCATGAGGGCCTGACCATCTGTTTAATCAAAAGGATTTGCCAAGGGGATCATATTCAAGTATCTGTGCACCTTAGATTGTCACCACTGTGGGGGATGTCAGTTGAAACAGCATAGTGCCCTGCTACAGTTGTAATCTTGTAGGGGCCATTATGTGGTGAATGTCTCTTCTCAATAAGAAGATGCACTGACCATCATTTGGAAGACAATTTCTACCAAGCATTCTCAAAACAGTCCTTCTTTCATAAAGCAGCTTACATGCCCTTGGTCGAAGGCTTTGGCTCAGTTACATAGTAAGTGGATGTTTTGTTAGGTGCCTGAAACATGACTTTCGATCAAAGAGCAGCTGACATGCCCTTGGTCGATGGCTCTGGCTCAGTTACACTATAGCTTGTGCTTTGTCTGTGCCTTTTGACCAAAGAACAACTGACATGCCCTTGCTCAAAGACTCTGGTTCAATTACACTGTAGTTGGTGTTTTGTGTGTAACCTTTGACCAAAGAGCAGTTGACATGCCCCTGGTATTGGACTGGCTGGACATCACTTGAGGGTATGGGGTCTTGAAAGCTAGGCTATAACTACAGATGTTCCGTGAGCCACTGGAGTACTTGAGACCACCACTAGTCGAAGCAAGTGATCCATTCATCTAGTGACTAGAAGTATGCGCACCCAACTACTTTCCTATACTGTACTTGGAAGACAGAAGGTATTGTGGCAACCTGATAGAGGCCTTTGATCGAGGTTGTAACTCTGGCTGGTATGTTTAGGATATGTTCTGCTCAATTGTGGTGCTCTGATAGCTCTGTATTCGGCTGTGCTACTGTAGGACATTCTTTTGATTGTCTTTGCCAAATTGTGGATTGTTGCGTAGAGTCCACAGCCATGCTGTTGTCTCTGCTAGTCATTTAATGTGTAGGTTCTGATCAAAGAACAACTGACTTGCCCTTGATGAACCAAGTAACAAATTGTGTGAGCCCAGCTAGAATGTAGTTGACATGTCCTAGCATAAAAGGTGTATGATGCTCAGAGGTCAGATCCGGAGATACCAAGGCAAAAAAGGATACCTCTGGCATTGAGCCAGGCTACCTTGGGACGTGTTGGGCACCACTTGTGGATGTAAAGACTTGAAGATTTGACTGTGACTGTAGGCGCACTTTGAATCACTAAAGTGGTTGCGGCTGATTTCTGTTGAGGTCAGAGACACATTGGTTCACTGACTGGAGGCATGTATATTCATCCACTGTCTTGAGCTATACTCCGATGGCAGAAAGTCATGTGATACATCATGGTTTGTCTCAGGCTGGCTATTCACTATTCTGCTACTCACTGTGCCAATGTCATCTGGCTTCAAACATGTACTTGGCTTTGTTATCCTCCAGCGTGTTAGAAATATGACATTAATTTTGATGATTATTTACTTTTGCATATTTTCATAAAATATTATAACTTGAAAAAGATATAAGTGTCTTATCATGAAA
>JAMKQA010004088.1:0-19824 GCA_024699735.1 Posidonia australis | reverse complement strand
AAAATATCACGGATTGTTTTGTAATTCATATACGTCAGTTTCCTTTTATTTAGTTTTCAATTTTAACGGTTTAGATGGATTGTTTTTTTTTGTAACGAGTGGTTTAGATTCAAGGCCTTAATTAAGCTAAGTAGGGCAGAGCCCTACTAGATTACTACTCTATATATATATATATATATAGTAACGATCTATTACATCTTCCTTCAACCCCTCTCTGAAATAACACACCATCCTAACCATTCACCATGGTTATTATAATAAAAATTCAAAACTACTTTTGCCCCAAAACAAATCTGTTTTCTGATTTTCTTTTTAAATTCAAAAATTGAAATAATTTAAAACTCTCCCCCATCTCCCCCCAAACAAACCCTAGTGAGATTCACCTTATTGGTCGTGTGCTATCATCAGGAGGCTCAAATGCTAGTATGAGTCGTTTTCGGAATTCTTTTTGCAGTTCTTTACCATTTTTTCCTTCATGAAAGGCATAGACGAAAACAACACAATTGCACCTGATCTCTCCTGCTCAAGTTATAAGGTGTGCCCTCACATGTATAACAGAAATGAATATTCATCTATTTTATGGTCCTCCAGTTCATAAACTTCGATATGTACATTCTCATGATATGATGAGTTAAATTCTAATGACCCTATGCCTTGCATTATCCTTTGGAGCTTGAAGCTCTTCTATAATAGGTAGAATATCAGACATGTCGGGTCTGAGCTTTGGATCTGTATGTAGGCATTGGAGAGCCACTGCAGCAAGTGTCTCTGCTCCTTTCTTTCCGTACTGACCCTCTAGTCTTGTGTCCATGAGTCTGAAGATCCTCCTCTTATTGCTGAGGAATGGTATTACCCATTCAACCAGTGCTTCTTCTGTGCCACCTCTGTCTTCATCTAGTGCCCGCCTACCGGTCATCAATTCCAGCAACACGACACCGAAGCTGTATATGTCGCTCTTTGAGGACAAGTGACCTGGTTCAGAAATACTTTGCCATGAGGAAATTGCCTCGTGCTAGGAATAAGAGAAAAAATATGTCTGTTTTTCTAACTAGTGCAGTTCAGGAAGAGTTTTGACTAGGGATGAAAGTGGATGCATCTGGTAAATCGGAAGAATTCCCGATGTGAAGGATTATAAGATGTCCTATTTAGATTAGAAGTAGGTTCAATTGACAATTTGAAGTTGCCAAAATCCATGATTTCAAAGAGCATCTACCATCGATTTGGCTTAAATCTTGGATTAAACGGGATTCAAGTACGTTCTTAAGTGTCTTCCTGCTTAGTTTATGCGTTGATGCAAATCTGCAAGTTAAAAGGAGAAGTGCTTGAGCTAACCTGTAGCAACATATTCAGGAGCAGCATATCCACGAGTTCCTACAATTCTAGTTGAAACATGAGTATTGTCCCCAGTAGGACCATTCCTTGCTAATCCGAAATCTGAAAGCTTCGGATTGAAGTCCTGCAAAGATTATTGAAGTCAAAGTCTATGTAGCATGATGTCTTGCTTTTCAGGCATGATCATCAAGTCTACCAATGTTCCATAAAATTCAGCAAACAACTGATGAAGCCATACCGAATCGAGAAGTATGTTGGAAGCCTTCAGGTCACGATATATCACTTGGGTCTCCAAGCTATGAAGGAATGCTAATCCTCGAGCAACACCAACGGCAATACTGACCCTAGTTGCCCAAGAAATAGTTTGAGCACTTCCTGAATAAAACGGCGATATTATCAATCGAAAATTTTCAGATGAGCAAAACAGAGCATTAAAAAAACTAAAAAATATATATAAAAAATAAATAAATAGCAAAACACAGGCCCCTCCCCCTTATGTGAGAGGAGCATTCGGATGGGATGTGAACTCCCTGTCATCAATACCGACATTGTAACTACAGCCTCAAACTACAAAAGCTCAATCAGAATCTGTTGTGAAACATCATTGAGGTAGGTCTATGTAGAATCTCACTCACTTTTGAATAAGTGATTCTCCAAGCTGCCTCTCTGCATGTACTCGTATACGAGAAGCTTATTGTCAGCTTCCGAGCAATACCCTATGAGCTTAACAAGATTGTCATGGTGGAGTTCGCCTAGATAAGTGACTTCCGTCTGCAAAGAAACTACTAAAACGTCATCATCGGTTGTGAACTCAATCCAGTTGATTCTGAAGACGAAGCAAAATAAGATTGGTTATTGAAGAAAAAAAAAATTATACCAGCCATTCTTTGTGACCTTGGTAGCTCTCTCTTTTCAGCTTCTTGATGGCGACCACCATGCCAGAACCTGGTTTGGTGGGAGCAAATGTGTTCTCATCAATCCACCCTTTGAAGACAAAACCAAATCCTCCTTCGCCAAGAAGGGTCTCTGATCTGAAGTTCTTCGTTGCGGCCTTGAGATCGCTCGAAGTGAAACAAACTGCATTTGGTGATGAGTCTTCTGAAAATTTCTCTCTGGGCTTTTTGGTCTCTGACAAGCATAAAAAAAAAGAGGTGGGGTTGCGCACTTATGCTTGTGTTTGAAATCTAAGAACACTTTGAGCACACCAAATAGGTGAATTATGGAGGAAAAAAAAGGGAATTTAGCTGCGTAATGGCCTTAAATAGCAAGGAGCAACAATCAAACCTATACCCAAAACTTATTCTTAGCTTCTTCTCAATTTCAAGAATTCATCTTGCTCTCTCGTCACAGAACCTAATTGATGAAGAAGGAATACAGGAAAAGATATGGAACAACTCACCTGAGTGAAATGGAGTAGAAGCATCTGCACACCTTGCCGATCTACCGGTGCAATTCCCCATGACACCTGCTGCTAATTATCTCCGCTCTACAAACTTCAGGTTCTATTTCCTATCTGTTTATACCCAACAAAGAAGTAATCATATATGGGAAACTGAAATTAGGTAGTACCAAGAAGATTCACGAAACCAAGAAAGTTTCAGTCAAACTTTACCTCATATAGATAATATATAAGGGCAATTAAGTTGAATATTAGCTAAATTGATAGCGGTGTTTGTATTGTTGAAACTTACCTTAGAAAAATGTGAACCCAAAAGTTTCATCAACTGTTACCAACTTGACATGTAACGTAAATATAAACGCATTGCCGTACAGATTTTAAATCTTTGACTGGGAAATTCGTTTTATTAGACAAATATAGAATAATCCATTGGACTTGTTTATTATTTTGATCAATTCTAACCCATTATTTTATTATGTTTGAATTGATCAGAGAAGACGTACTCTGACACTCTCCATTTAATAAACGGTTTCTCTTTGCATGGATCAATCATTAATTGAACATTCAGTTTTTTAAAAGAATCGGGTCGGTTAAACCGCGTTATTGAACTGGACAGTTGAACCTATCGATTCTTTACCGTATACAAAGGGAAAAAAAGTCAAACTCTAAAAAACCAAACCAACATTCAAAAGTTCTTTGTCGCTCTTAGGATCCGTTTGGTAAGACTTTTAGACAACTTTTGAGCATATAACTTCTTTCCAGAAATTATAATGGTCCAACAGTTCTACCAAACACTAACAGTTTTTTAGAAACATGTAGCTTTTGAAACATTAATTCTTTTATATTTTCAGAAACTGGGTTACGACAACTTTTAGTTCGAAGCTAGCTTTTACACTTGAATTCAAAAGTTGAAACTTTACCAAACAGACCCTCAATCCTACTTAGAGTAGGAAATCGAGCCGGATCGGGTCGACCGACCCATGAAACACTCAGCCCGCCCGGGTCAGGCCTGTTCGTACATGCCATGGGCCCGGCACGGCCCATGGCCCGTATGTGGGCCGGGCTTACGGGCCGGTCCATTGGGCCTAAAAAAAAAATTAATGGCTTTTTGTTGATAATGTGATTTTGAAAGAGGCTTTAAAAGAAATACATATAATTTTAAAGGATTTGCTGAGATTTGTAGAAACCACATAGACGTCGATCGGCCGTACCGATAAGGAGTAGTGAGACCTCTAAGTGGTCAGGACATACGTTAGACAGTGGTTGCCAAGTTTTTGTCCGAGGAATGAGCCTTGTGACTGTTGTGGTACTACAGGACCTGGAATATTAGTAGACCCGGACTACCCTTAGTGTTAGTACTGGTCGGGTCTGATTTAGAGTCCCCACGTGCTTGGACACTAGGGTCGTCGTGAGGACACACCCCGTACTTGTACCTATGTGGTACGTTACTTTGAGGCTGTAATCAGGGTGGTTGAACTCCTACGTGGAGTGGTTCACCACGACAGTATAGTGTGGATGGGGATGGAACCTCGCTACCTACTTGTGACCAGGTTGGTCACTTGTAGCTAAGGTGATACGACAAGTTTTGTCAAGGCAATGTGTGTATATGTGGATTTGAGTTAGAATCAAGCTGTGATTTGAGTCTGATTCTAGCTGAGTTGAGACTTGAGTTTGAGCTAGTTTCTAACCGTGGTTTTGTTGTGACTTGAGATATGAAACAAATTGTAGTTTGGCTAGACTCTAGTTGTGAACTTTCCTTTTGGGAATGTATGAAAAGTGATTTGCGAAGATACATAGAATTTCAATGAAAATAAGAAAAAGTGTTTTGAAAAGACATGATTTATAAATGAATTATCAACTTTTTGTGTTTGATTTTCAATTTTTGTGTCTCTTAAAGCTATAGAGATTTCCTTTTTTGCTCAGTTTAGGTGCTGGGATGCATACTATGTGACATTGATGTTATGCGTATTTTATTTGTGTTTTATTTTCAGGTGCGTAGTTGGAAGTGTAGTCTTGCTCTGGTGCGATTCTTGGAATCACATAGCTACACACAGGTCTGGGTAGTTAATTCTATTCATTTAATTGCTTATTTTTTTCAATTTAGATTTAATAAATTGAATTAGGTAGTATCTGTATTGTTATGTAGTGCGAGAGCATTACAAAGAGGGATAAGTATTCCAAAGCTATTGTTTTAAACTTATCGTGTTAATTTGAGTTAAGTGGATAATTGAATCATACTTGAACATATATGTGTTCAACTTGGATTATATTTTTTTGATACTCTTTTATTATGCTCATATAATTAGGGGAAGTATTGATGTCTTTATTAACATGTTTAATGCATATTCTAAGGAAGAGTCATTTTCATAACTTTAAAATATTTGTAGTTTTGTCATCATCAAAAAAAGAGAAATTATTGGCTAAATTAATTTCATTTCGATTTTGAAGATAATAAAACATATTTGTGTGCTAACCCTTCTTAATAAATCAAGGAAGAATTTTTATAAGCCTTAGTAAAAGAAGATAGTGAAATAGACTAGATGGAGTCTACGTAGCAATTCAAGTCGACTTAAGTCGAATCATTTGAAAATAGGAGATTAAATTCTTATTATAATTGTACTTCATGTAAATGTATTTTATTTTATTCTAGGAACATATCATAATGTCCCAAGTATTTCAAAAATCCTAAGAAAATAGCCAAGTCCAAACTCTAAGAATAGGAATCTAGGCTTACAAAGATTCACAATCGAGAGTCAATTTGACATACCGAAATATTTTCGATCTATTGACTTACTCGTCAGTTGTGAACAACTATGAGTCATTCAATCTACCGAATGATTAGTCATTGTGGGATAAATTTAGCCATTACACCCAACTTTCCTTTATATACTCAACCCCATTGACACAAATGTGTATCCCACGCACAAGTGCTTCAAGCGTTACCATTTTGATAAGAGTTTTTAAGCATTCCACATCTCCATCTTAGTTTTACAAGAAAGTTTTCAATTCCATTCTTATCCTAAACTTACTCACCTAAGTGTTTGAGAGATTAGTAATGTGTTTCAAGTGTAAATCATTTTTCATTCAAGTTTATTAGTTTTTTGGGTTGTGAGGAGCAAAACCGTGATTTTTACAAAGTCTTAGTGATAATTTCTTCAAAGAGTATAGTGACAAGATCTTAATCCAAAATTAAGATCTACATAGAAAAACTCACGAAAAATAAAGTAAATCGAAGAGGTCGAACCACTATAAGTCTTCTACTTGTACTTCACTTTCTAGTATCTTTTTCTTTGCTTGTAAATAGTTTATTCTTTAACTCCGTGTCATTGACATGATATTTGAGTATTTGTTTATAATTGTTTAATATAATTTTAGTAGTTAAATAATCTTGACAAGAGTGTGATTGACACAAAACCTGTTTTACGTGATTTGGCTTGGACTAAATAATACGATATTCTAACCGTTTTGACTTGATAATATATATAGCTACAGGGGCTGTTTGTGACTGTGTGACTTATTGTCCACATAAAAATGCCGGAAAACGAAGGGAAATTTCAGATAGCAGCTCAATGTTCAGTTGTATACTTCATGTTTTATTCTTTTCTGAAATTAATATTCGTTCAAATTGAGCAGCATTATCCATTTATTCCTCTAGCAGCAACCAGTCATTCACGATACAAAATTTACATTGAATTTTAGGCTTCTGTACTCATCTCTGTCAAAACGATTTTTTTTTTTTCAAAAAGGCATCACATTCTCTGTCTATATGTTATTCACAGAGGGCCATAGTTAGGCCTTTCAAATGATCTTTGCTTTTCAAAAATCTCATCCGAACACACCCTTGGTTCATTACGACAGATCAACACAAGTCATCTGTGCTGAAAATGAGCTGTAAAATAAGGTGCTTAATTAGATAGTTAATCAAAGAACAGAGACCATCATGATCATCCTTGCTTTTCCACTCTTCTGAGAATCTTGAAAACGTGATTTGGCAGAGAGAACTTTGCTTCCTGATCCCAATGTCGAAAAATGTGACCCACCCTGTACTGTTGTTTTTTAAACAAATGTTATATAGTATTAAGCTTAAAGGATGGTTGTGGAAACACTTTACTGTTTCTTGGGTTATGCAGGTTCTTGCTGTCACCAAAACGAAAGATGAAGGCTTCCTGTCATGGTCAACTACATCAGGACCCTGTCCATCAGGGCTAAGAGTTCATAAATAAACAGTGAAAAAAGTGGAAGTTATTTGAAAGATGGAGAAGGTGTTTTCATGCATACTTCTACAAGTTATTATGGCATCGAGGACTGTGGAGGAATCATGCATTGACAAAATAGCTTCAATGTGCGATGGCATCATGAAGATATTACCTTGTAACAAGTCTTCTTCTTATTTGTGAAGATATTACTAATATCCTCTAATGTTGTTCTTCATCCTTTTTGTTCCAAAAACCGTCTTCTATGTAAGCCACGTGAGAAAGTGAAAAATGAAGGTAAAAATATATAAAGAAGGAAAAGGAAAAGGAAAGCAAGAAAGATTATGAAAATGCAGACGGCCTCTGAATTCACTGGGCTTTTCCTCCTTCCTCACTTCAAGAATATCTTGCAAATCAAGTCATTGAGGAATGAGGATTGTGAGCTTTGACTATAGAATGACATTTCTGAAGATGATTCTGGTGCTTGATTTTATAGGATAAATTCTTATATTCTTATAACAAGGACCTCCTTTGATTTAGTACTATTTTAGTATTTTGTGATGGTGTCTGGCATGCATTGTTTAAACTCATCGTCGGGACTGATGTCAATTTCTTACTGGTGGACTATGAAAAAATTCTTTACATGATAATTTCTTAGTTCTAATGTAAAATTTATCATCGGCTTGCAACAAGATGTTAAGAGAATGTAAAGACAATAGAAGCTATGATAATTAAAGAAAGGAAAAAATGGGGCGCGTGTTACAACAAACATGGCTGTAGGTGACCTATTTTTCATACGTTTTGAAAAAAAAATAAAAAATAAAAATAGAGGAATTTTTAATCCACTTTATGATCCACAACATAGTCAAATTTCATAATGTTTGGACTATTATTTACCCTTGATTAAGTCATTCTATTTTAATGGCTAAAATTTGTTGAAATTCACTATATTTGAAGAGCTTTAAGTGATGGAGTTAGGGCTATCGGATTATATTGAATTTTGTTTTAGTACATATAGTATACAACATGTTGATTTAAACCAGAAGGTTAATTTTTAAAAAAAATAATTAAAAAATAAAAAAAATAGAGTGACCACAAGCATGTTGGATGTGGTCTCTACTACAGCCACAATGGACTCTTAAAAGAAAATGTATTAGTAAAACAAAAAAGCTGGTTTTGCATCACATGGATTGAATTCCCTTGCTACAAAAGGCTTGCCTTCAACTTGACAAAGAAGCATTGAATTCACTATAAACAGATCTTACTGCAGCAATGAATCCTTCCAATTCTACTTCTCCCCCCAATTCCAAAGTACACTTGCTTATCTTCAAAGTCTACCGTGTTATTTTCGTGTTACTCAATGGGCAGTCTCTTGTATGCATTCCTCCTCATCTCATGTTCACTATTTCTCTCCTGCATTGCAAGCCATGTTCCAGAGGTAAAAGGTTCTACAATGATCTTATCCTGCTACCTAGATCTTGTGACTTGAGCACATGAAAAATCTATATCTAACATGTATTAATAGAATTTGTCATGCAGATATTAAAAGCCTAATATATCTTTGGCCTTTCAGGCTTATGTTGTGTACATGGGAAGTGCTTCTGTCAGTGAAAATGGTGGGAATATAGAAGCTTCAGAAGCAGCAAACCTGCAGTTGCTGTCCTCTATCATTCCAAGGTTCCGTTTGATTCTGTTGCCATAACTCACAACTGCAGTTTCTGATGAATGATGGAAAGAGAAATGTCTCAAGTTTTGTGATTTGACTGATGCAGTGAGGAACAAGAGAGGTTATTTCTAATCCAAAGTTACAGTCATGCATTTAAGGGATTCTCAGCCATGCTTAATGAAAAAGAAGCTGCTCTATTATCTGGTGAGCAGCATTATTGCATTAACATACATTTAAGGGGATGAATTGAATGTATGTTGCATCATTCTAGTACTATTGTAATTAATTTTGAACTTTTTTTTAAAATATCAGAGCGTGCTGGAGTTGTATCAGTATTTAGAGATCAAGTTCTTCCACTCCATACTACGCGCTCCTGGGATTTCCTAGATGCAGAGTCAGGAGTACATGGATCGAAACGCAGGCGTTTACGAGTTGCCGGCGATGTCATTATCGGCATTGTTGATACGGGTTCTTAATTTTCTTTTCTTCCTTGCCCATGTAAAAAAAAGGGAATGCTCATATAAAGAAACTTCAGTTTCTTATTAATAGGATAAAATATCAATTTTTATAGCAATTTCTGAAAAATTTGAGTGGAAATCAGAAATTAGAAGACTTATGCTCAAGTTTTCCTATGTTCATTATTTGACATCACAGGGATATGGCCAGAGTCTCCAAGCTTAAGAGACACAGGGATGAGTGCAATACCTTCAAGATGGAAAGGTGTTTGCATGGAAGGCTTTGACTTCAAGAAATCTGATTGCAACAGGTCGGCTCTTTGACAAGTGAAAACAATTCAATCTATCGACGTATTGTATTACACAAATCAATTAAAAAGTTCGATCCACCGCAGAAAGCTGATAGGCGCAAGATTCTACGACAGAAAACTAGACCCCGTCCGACCATCATCAAATAGCTCCGGCAACTACAAGATAAACACCTTCCATTCATCACCAAGAGACACCGTCGGCCACGGCACACACACCGCCTCGACGGCTGCCGGAGCACATGTCACCAACGCCAGCTACTACGGCCTCGCCCTCGGCACGGCAAGAGGGGGCTCCCCTTCCAGCAGGCTGGCCATTTACAAGGCCTGCTCCCTCGGTGGCTGCGCAAGCTCCAACATCCTGAAGGCCATCGACGACGCAGTGAAGGACGGTGTCGACATTATCTCGATCTCCATTGGTATAAGCTCCGTCTTCCAGTCTGACTTCTTGAGTGATCCGATAGCCATTGGGGCATTCCACGCGGATGAGAGAGGCGTCATGGTTGTCTGCTCCGGTGGAAACGACGGACCGGACCCTTTCACGGTAGTGAATTCGGCCCCGTGGATAATGACAGTTGCTGCTTCTAGCATTGACAGGAACTTTGAATCTGATATAGTTCTTGGCAATGGAGATGTCATCAAGGTAACATCAATCAATTCACAAAGTAAACTGTAACTATCAGATTTTATATATGATTTTGATTGTTTACTTGCATGCTTTCATGATTGCTTGTCCAGCTTGCCTATGGCGGTCTGTAGCTTTGGAACCGGGTGTGACCAAAAAAATTAGGAAAAATTACCTAATAACCTCCTAATGTTTGAGTAAATGTCCAACTTAAGTTTAAAAAGTATTATTCTTGTATCTTAAGGTTTATAACATTTGACAAACGTAGTATTGTGTTATTGCACCTTCCATCACATGTGTCCTCATAAGTGAAAATTTTAGATAACAACATCTTTACTCCTTAACCAACTACCATGGTACAGTTGACTAGGAGGAGTGAAACTTCCACTTCCCTCTCATATTTGAATCTCACGGACCACAATGAAAAAATATATGCATACCGATATCAAAAAAAAAAAATCCTTGCTACTTCTAATATCAAAATGTTATGTTTCTTTTCCTCTCTTTTTTCTCATTTCAGTCTCCATTTTCTTTCCCTTTCTTCATTGTTGCATCCAACAAATTCACCTCCACCTCCCATCAATAATCTCTTCAGGCTAGACGTCTCTGTCATTGTGGCTTAAACACCAATAAATCCTTAAAACTACAAAATCCTAAATTTTAGTAAAACCTTAAATTGAATGTAGAGAGACTCACAAAATCAGACTTCTTAAGAATAATAGGTGTGGGTTCCCCCGAATGCACCTCTTCCTCCATAACATTGGGTGCAAACTCCTTCGATAGCTCCTCTTTCAACAATTCCTCCTTCGAGTACTTCGCCTCAGAAAGCTCCTTCTCTGACTGCTCCTCTTTCGAGTACTTCTTCTCCGATGGCTGCTCCTCTAAATGGCCTTCCTCTGGCTTCTTTGACGATAAATTATGGTTTAAGGTTTAGTCAAAAAGGAGAGGGGGGGACTAAGTTGGGGAAACAAGTTTTGAAGAGAGATGAGTGACTTTTAGGGATAAAAATATAAGAGCATAACAATCAATCTAGTGTAGATTTTAATAGAATTAAGTATTTTAATTATTTTGTAAACCTTGGGATAATAAAATGATGATTTTTAAACCTTAAATATCAAAATGTGATTGTACTCAAACCTTGGTACATTAGTAATTTTTCCTAAAACTTAGTACTTGTTTGTCCTTGGAATTATCTACGTTTTCTTGATCCATGTCTTCCAACAGGGGAATGCCATAAACTTGTCTAATCTCACTCGTTTGAAGTCATACCCTCTTGTCTTTGGCCGGGATGTCGCCGGAGAGTTCACTCCGGTGTATGAAGCAAGGTGATTACTTCAATTAACTCCAAAAAAACCAAATATTTCATAAATAACCGTTGTTATAAATTATGATCTCTTGCTGCAAAAAGAAAATTGCTAATGTTGTCTGTTTATAACATGTGCAGCAACTGCAATCCTGGATCTCTTGATCAGGAAAAAACCGACGGCAAAATAGTCGTGTGCGTCGACAGCGATCCCACCGTCTCGCGTCGAGTAAAGAAACTGGTCGCTCAAGGGTCAGGAGCTGAAGGGCTCATCGTCATCGACGATGTCGTGAAAGGCGCAGCCGCGTTTGACTCCGGCGTTTTCCCGTTCTCAGAGGTCGGTAGCGATGCCGGAGTTCGAATTCTTAGATACATCAACTCAACTAGGTGATTGTTCTTCGTAGCTATTTAACAAAATGTGGCATTACTATAGTGCTAACAAATCCATAATAATTCATCAGGAAACCATTGGCAACCATTCTTCCAAGCACAGACGAGAACAACTTGAAACCAGCACCGTCCGTCGCGTACTTCTCCGCCCGGGGACCCGGAGGGCTCACAGAATCCATTCTCAAGGTCAATTGGATATCAAACTTGTTCTAGTTAATCATATGCATGTCTTTGTGGTGCCCGTAAGTTATAACTCCAATCGAACTCTTCCCCACGCCACTTGCAGCCGGACGTGACGGCACCCGGTGTCGGCATTCTCGCAGCGTCAGTCCCCGCTACTGACTTTTCCAACGTCCCAGCAGGCAAGAAACCATCAAACTTTGCCATCAAATCAGGTACGTCCATGGCCAGCCCTCACGTCGCCGGTGCAGCTGCGTTCGTGAAGTCGGTGCGTCCCAAATGGACTCCGTCCATGATCAAATCAGCTCTAATGACCACAGGTAGAATGCAAGACACGGCTTAGCTTAGTTCCTTTTTCTTGAACACAAATCATAATTTAGAATTACGTGATCTTCGTCATGAGCGACCAACTGCAGCAACCGCATTTAACAACCTTGGGAAACCCATAACAAGCAACAACGGATCCAACGCTACATGGCACGAGACAGGAGCCGGCGAGATCAACCCACTTAAAGCAATCGACCCCGGACTAGTCTACGAAACCACAACATCGGACTACCTCTACCTCCTCTGCTACCATGGCTACAAGCAACAGTTGATCAGATCCATCTCCGGGAACAACTTCACCTGCCCGGCCAACTCCGAAGACAGGCTCATCTCTACCATCAACTACCCTTCCATCTCCATCGCTAAACTCGACACGGTGCGAGGTGCAGTCAAGGTTGGCAGGACGGTGACCAACGTCGGAGGAGTGAATTCGACGTATGTTGTCCACGTCGACGCACCGGAGGGGATTGCTGTCGAGGTGGTGCCGGAGAGGATGGTGTTCTCTCGAAGGAACAGGAGGGCGTCGTTTGAGGTGTCGTTCATGGCTAAGGGTGCAAACAAGGGGTATGGGTTTGGGTCGTTGCTGTGGACTGATGGAGCACATTTGGTTCGGACAGTGTTTGCTGTGAATGTCGTTTGAGATAGCAGTACAGTTTGCAATTCTTTTACTAGTCATTTTCAGAATACTTTTGTTTTGAGGAAATTGATTGTTTTTTTCATGTATTAAGTGTGACCAATTATTGCCTAAATATTGTTTTCTTCCATAGCTATGAAATCCTGTAGACTCAATTGCAGGTTTTCATAGAATTCTTACATGAATTCTTCCACAAAGACACAAAGTTCGTGAGACCTATGGTATTATCTGGTGTCTCTCTCCTTCGCACAATATCATCTAATTGATTCATGTAAGAATTTAAATTTTATGTATATAAAACATTTTTCTTATTGAAATAAATCTCCAGCTTCTTCTTGCACGTCTGACCGCAATTTTTTTTTTTTTTTTTAAATTTAAAAAAATCCTCCCCCTGAGCCCGCACCCCTGCCCGGCTGCCCCCCTCCCCAATGTATGCGTGGGGGCGGATGGAGCTGCTGATCCGAATCTTGAGATGCCCGCCTAGAAGACACGTTTCTCGTCCTTCTTGGTCCTTTTTGCGGCCCATTGGAGTGAGAATGGAAATCAACACTCACAGTTTTTTTTTCGTACTTTTTACCTGTTTAATGTAAGACAATCGGCCCAGCCCAGTTCAGCCCAGAACATTTCCGCCGAAAAAGTAATTCTCCACTCTCCACGATCTCTACATCAGACTCCAGAGTTTAGTCGTCTAGATATCCATGCGTAGAAGAGACGCCGAACATCCACAGGGTCGACGACATCACGCACGAATCTGGAAGAAACCCAACGCCGACAATCCCACTCGTTTAGTCACGTGCCAGCACAAAGCAAGCAAGCACGTCCCCCCAAATCCCCAATCAACAGCAAAAAAAAAAAAACCCCATCAAAAAGAAGAAGAAGGAAACTTGGGATGGAAAGCAACGATTAATTACCACGTAACATCTTGCAGCGCTACAGCCGTCATCTTGTTTTTATATATCTACTGTATAGAGTAAGACGAAGGAGGTGAAACTGTGAAAAGAAGGGGAAGAAGAAGAATCCAAATTCTGAACTTCTAGTTCGACCCAGAGTAGGTTGGTTCCCTGCTGAAGAATCACAGCTTGACTTTGAGTGTGGTATGGTGATTTCATTCTTCCTTAATCATGTTTTCTAGATGTTTCCTGTGCTTTTCTTCTTGTTTCTAGATTTGAGAGTGGAGGGCTTCTGATCTGGATCTTCATTTGTGTTTGGAGTTTGGAACTTGTTCTGCTTGCTCGGAGGTGTGTATTAACTTTTTGTTGGGAAGGAAAGTTTTTTTTTTTTTTGGGTACTGTAGTGGTTGATCCTTTTTAGGGTTTCTTTTCTCCTTGTTTTTGCGTTTTCAGACGCCTAGGTTAATGCCATGTGGATTCTGTTTTCCTCTCGGATTTTCCTTCAACTTTGTGTTTTCTGTTCCTGTATACACAAACCAGGTAAAAAAGTTGCAAGCTTGCTCTCTCGTTTCTCACGGGATCTGAGCTTGTGGTTTCTAAGCATTGCTTTGTTATTTCATAAGAGTCGTTTTCCTAACTTGGGTTTTCCTCAATGCGTTTTTTTACAAGTAATAGATGGGAATAATATTGATCTATCTTCTCAAGCTGTTCTTGTCCCTGGGAATTTATGTTTTTTTAGCTTCTGCTAATCCTGTTACTCCTTCCCTATTTAGCGTTTACCTAGAGAAAACATGAAAAGTGCTTTTTTTCTTTTTGTTTCTCTTCTGCATCTTTGTTTGTTTTTGAAACAGAGTTTTAATGGAAAGGCGTCAAAGCTTCACACCTTCGTCATCCCAGGGATCGGCTGTATTAGACGTTAAACCACTACGATGTCTAACTCCTATGTTTCCAGCTTCTCTTGGGTTCACAGCATCCACCTCACCTGGTGCCCCTCCTTTCGTTTGCATCACCCCTTTTGGTACTTCAGACTCACAGCAAACTGCAGGTTTCCCTCCAAATTTCCCATCTAATGCTAGGGCTAGCAACGGTGTTGCCCACGAGGATGAAGCTGCCAATGTCAGCGGCTCCTCTCGTTCATTTCAAACACCACCAGGCTCCTCTCGTTCATTTCAGACACCGCCACCGATGATCATTCCATTGAATACTAATGCAGGGATGTGTGATAGAACCACATCCTCAAGTGGCAGAAAGATCAAGCGGTCAAGCCATCTAAATAATTATGATCTGGGTAGTTCTGATACAGAAGGAAGCAAAAAGAAGAAGCAGCCTAGGCGGAAGAATATCAAGGCTGAGGACCTTGTTGTGCTTCCATCCTCAGTTGACCCTAGGGAGTCGGTGGAGGTAATCCTCATGACATTTGATGCTCTGCGGCGAAGGCTGTTGCAAGTAGAAGAGGTGAATAATTTGACTAAACGGCCAGACTTGAAAGCAGGGTCCATTATGATGGATAATGATCTTCGGACCAATGTGGGCAAGATAATGGGATCTATTCCAGGGGTTGAAATTGGTGATATTTTCTATTTTAGATTTGAGTTGTGTTTGATTGGGCTTCATGCCCCTAGCATGGCTGGAATAGATTACATGAGTACCAAGACAGGTAATGAGAATGAGCCTCTGGCCATAAGCATCGTTTCTTCTGGAGGGTATGAGGATGAATCGGATGATGTGGATGTTTTGGTCTATAGTGGCCAAGGGGGAAGTAAAACTTCTGACAGCACAAAGCAGATAGATGACCAGAAGCTTGAAAGGGGTAACCTTGCTTTGGAAAGGAGCTTGCACCGAGCTAATGAGATAAGGGTCATTCGGGGCACAAAAGATTTGAGTGTTCTTAATGGAAAGATTTACTATTATGATGGTCTCTACAAGATCCATGAATCTTGGGCTGAGAAAGGTAAGGCAGGTTTCAACATTTTCAAATACAAGTTACTGAGAGAGCCAGGGCAGCCTGATGGATGTGCTACCTGGAAGATGACAGAAAAATGGAGGGAGAATCCATCTTTAAGAGGCAGAGTTATTTTACCTGACATGTCATCAGGTGAGGAAAGTATTCCTGTTTGCCTTGTTAATGAGTTCGATATGGAGAAGGGTCCAGATCTTTTTTCATACTCCACGAAAGTTAGGTACTTGAGGCCAATAAGCTCAATGAAAAGTTTACAGGGTTGTGCATGTCAAAATGTGTGTCTCCCTGGTGATTCAAGTTGCTCATGTGCTCGGCAAAATGGAAATGAACTTCCTTACAGCTCAACTGGGTTACTTGTGAACAGGAGGCCTTTAATCTATGAGTGCAGCTTGATGTGTCGGTGCTCTGTTAATTGCCGAAACAGAATTACACAGAAGGGAATCAAATTTCGCTTTGAAGTTTTCAGGACGACAAACAGAGGTTGGGGTCTTCGTTCCTGGGATCCTATAAGGGCAGGAAGTTTTGTTTGTGAATATACAGGTGAGGTCATTGATATGGTCAGAGTTGACTATGATGCCAAGGAGGACGATTATATCTTTGAGACAAGTCGTGATGGTGATCAAACGTTCAAATGGAACTACATACCAGAGTTGCTTGGGGAACCAAGCTCCAACAACTCACTGGAGACTTCTAATCCATTACCAATTATGATAAGTGCTAAGCGAATTGGCAATATATCTCGCTTTATGAATCATAGTTGTTCTCCCAATATCTTCTGGCAGCCAGTTCAACATGATCATGGTGATGAAGGGTACCCTCACATCATGTTTTTTGCGATGAAACACATTCCTCCTATGATGGAACTAACCTATAACTATGGTCAGAGTGGTCGCAAATCAAGGCAGTGTTTATGTGGATCAAAAAAGTGTCGAGGTTTCTTTGGTTAAGCAACAAGCCTTGTATTTATCTGCAGTAGAAACTTATCCATGGACTCAACAGCAGGTAAAAATATTTACCATCCTCATTATCTACTGTTCTTAACTTGTGCAAAATACTTCGGTTGTTTCATTGTCAGGCATGATTTTGTTTGGGAACGTATACATAAACCTTTCTTTCTCTTTTCTTGTAGCATCTTATTTGGCATATCGGAAGTCATATCTACAAGCAAGTTTTTCCAAGGAAAATATGTGCAGAAAATTTTGAATTTTGGCATTCTAATCTCAAAACATTTTTTTCTTTTGTCTAACTATTTATTGACTTCTGATGTCTTTGGCTTTGTCATCTGCAACTAGTTTGTCATATATTCCAAGCCTTGAATGTATTATTGACTCCTCTTTCTCGTCGTAATAACGTGCAACTGATCTCTGCTTTTTTCCACTGCGGTCCTCTCCTTTAACAGCAGGTTTTGTGTAGCATAATGGATGCAGGTTCCTGCTGATGCAGTTGTCCACCAGCAAATTTTGCGGCATCATCCCTTGGGCTGCTTCACCGTCTAGTGCTGCGTCTGGGATATTCTGGTGTATTGTTGTAAAAGGTTTTTAAACACTTGGTGGGTAACCCTTAGCACATCTAATTTTGGTATGTATGCTGAATTTTTTTGTTGCATACTGATGTTCAAAGATGCCGTGTGCTTGTTTACTCTTGGATCAGTGGTAAAAAAAAATCACTAGTTTTATATTTTGTATGATACTTATGTTCCAATCTAAGATTTCTTTCTTGGACTTTGCATGTACATTGCCTAAGCATGTGACTTTCTTTGTTTCGAGTTGTCTTTGAAACTCTTTTAGCCTTTCTTGGTCTTGGACCGTTCAGTCCGGCTTGGGTTTTGGCTTGGCTTGGTGTGGCTCAAGGAAAAGTCAAGTTGGCACGAGTCCGATCGTGGGTCATGTTGGGTTCGAGGTTTTGGTCCGATCGGTCTGCTAAATTAGGTTCATTTGGGCTCAATTGTTGGACCAAGTTAGGTTGGGTTGGGTCGATTTTAAAGAAAAAAATAAAATAATCCAACGTTCCATTGAACATTGGCTTGTCAATGTATATCTTTTTTTCTTTTCTTTTCTTTTTTTTATATAAATGGATTCTTAAATCTTACATTTTTCACACAAGTCACTTCTTTTAGTTTTCTCAATCTCTCTACGTTCTACTACAACTCTTCTCATTTATATGGAATACAAGTTTGATTCTGGACTTTGGTCTCTCTCAACAACACTTCAGACTCAGCTCTTTGACTTTTCAAGGCCTTTTGTACTCCAGTCTTTGTGTGATCGTGCTGTCTGTTGACCAAAACATTTTCTTTATTTCTAATCACTGCAATTTCTTTACTTCTAAGCTATATAATTTTTGGTTTTAGGTTTTTTAAATCAAGGATTTCCTTTTTATTGTCATTTTTTTTACATTATAATGAAATATCATTATCATGAAAATGTAGAAAATCATGATTATAATCCTATCTAAGAGTCACATCAATCTTAACCATAATCTCACAAACACAATTTACAGGCACTAAAAAATTTAGAAAACAAAGTTCATAGATTTGGGAACATATAATCTTAGATCTCATTGATGAAAATAAATACTATTGTAATTATTGTGGTTTAGGATAACACTTGTCTTAGGAGTGGAGATGTATGTCATATATCTAGACATTTAACAAAATGTATAATGCTCATAATAAAAATGATAATACAAATTGAAGGTAATCTAAATTGCACATAGGTCATTCAAGGAATACTACTAAAAAATAATTTATAAAATATTTAAAAAAGATAAAGAATTAATAATTAAAATATTTTATAGTTTATTTATATAACATATCATTAATTTGTCATGTTTGGGTACATTCTAATAATTTTCTTTACTTTTGTTTAACTACACATTGGATAGACATAAAATGAAATTTGCAAAAAATAATAATAATAATTACTTTTAGACTTTTTGATCATTCACATATTGAAAAAAAAAAAGTAAATATTATAGAAAATATTACCTAACAATTTAAATTATATAATAAAATTTTTTCAATATCTTTTAATAATGCTTCTAATAATAATGTTACAATAGGAATATTAAAAAGAAATTTAAAACCACTATTAAATGATGATTTATTTCATTATAGGTGGTGTTGTTACATTTTAAATTTAATTGTATAAGAATGTATAAATGCATTACACCTTATATAGAAAATATAAGAGTAGTTATTTTATTTATTCAAACATCATTTAGAAAATTTCAAGAATTTAGATTTTTATATGTAGAATAAGGTTTAAAATCTAAAAAATTTAAAGTAGATGTTCAACATAGAGGGAATTCAATATATGATACGTTAACTTTATGTTTATTTTATAATAATATAATTACAACATATTATAATTCAAGATCTAATTATTTATTAAATAATGAAAATTTGCACAATGTTAACCTAATTCATATATTTTTAGAACCATTTTATACTACAATTAATCAATTGTTTGGTCAATATTATCCTATTAGTTCTTTAGTTTTAGTGAATTTATTTAATATTATAAACAATTTTCAACAATATAGAAAATTTACAAAATTTGAATATATTATTGAAATAATAGAAGAAAAATATAATAGTTATTGTGATGAACCTCCAATGTGGACATGTTTAGCATTAATCATGTATTCTAGGCATGAATTAGTTAATTGTATAGTACTTATAAATGATATTTTAGTAATATGAATAAAAATGAAAAAATAAATGAATATAATAATAGAATTAAGGAAACTTTATATGCATTATTTGAAGAATATTTTATAAATTATGGTGAAAGTAATTCTAGTGCACATATATCTAATTTTGTAGGAATACATGGTAGTAATAATAGTAGTAGTTCATTTTAGAATAGATTAAATAAGGAAAAAGGAAAATACATAAAATCAACAACTAATAATGAATTAAAAAATTATTTAAAATGTGAGTTTACGTTTAGTAATACTAAAATAGATAACTTAGATATATTAAAATGATGATCTAATACTGTCATTAAGTTTCCTAGTTTCTAGAATGACAAAAGATTTATTAAAAATTCTAGCTTCTATTGTAACATTTTAGAATAGATTAAATAAGGAAAAAGGAAAATACATAAAATCAACAACTAATAATGAATTAAAAAATTATTTAAAATGTGAGTTTACGTTTAGT
>JAMKQA010004087.1:0-19593 GCA_024699735.1 Posidonia australis | reverse complement strand
GTAGTTAAGCTTGATTATATCTGTTAAATAGTATCCATTGTATGCAATTTTTGTTAAACTACAAAAAGTAGTCGAAGTAATTCTAAAATTGATAATTCTCTATTCACCCCCCTTTAGAGGAGCCATTCGATCCAACACTTCCTCCTTCTTCTTCTCTGATAATCGCTAGAAATGTTCACAATGATGCATTATTTCCCCTCGTGATGTGCTCAAAGCTCTGGATTAGTTCAATCACCCTTGGATCCAGACCAAGCATGTCACGGAGGCCTCTTTTTCCTTTTCCTTTGCCATATAGTCTTGCCTGCCGCCCTCGACAGAGCTTGGCTGGAATTTGTGACGGCAAATGCAAAGGAAACGTGAATGAGATTTTCTTTGGTTTAGCTTGTGTCTTGCTTTGCTCTGGATCTGTTCTTTACTGAATCAACCTTTTTGAACCTCAAACGGAGTTCACTGGACTAGAACAGAGCTTGACGGTGTGAACTCCGACGAGCAAGATGGGGGGAATGATCTAGGACACCATATAGTGTTTAAATGTATGATTCTGCTCCATTGGATCCGCTCTTGCTTTTCCTAGACTTTGTTTCATCTCCCTTACCTCACCAAAGCTCCACTGAGCTCACCAGCCCTACATCGTGGCCGACCGTCGCTCGTGCCGACGAGTTAGACGAGAGGGAGGATTCAGAATGTTTTCATGAATTTTGAATGCATGATCGTGTTCTTGTTTCTCCATTCTTTCTTTTCCGATCATCGTTTGAGCATTACGCTTCGATTCGATCAAAGTTTGTTTTCTGATTGGCAAAGGGCCATACAAGTTTCACTAACATATCATATCGATGAATCCTTATGACAGATCGTCTACACGAAACCAGTCGATGATTTTACTAGGCAAATCTATGCAGCAAGAATTGTCAGCATGAGGCCCAGAGTTCAAATAATTGCAGAATTCTTTTCTATTTTCTTGCTTTTGTTTTCATTCAAACTTCTAATCAGTGTTTTGATTCTAGTACATATTTCTTCGTTGCAATTTCTTCTATCGTCCAAGGACGTACATTAATTCGCGTCTTAATGTCTACATTGTTTTCCGTGATTCGGTTTCGCTTCTTGTGCAACATTCCATGACTTTCTTTTATATTGTGATTTGATTTCTATTTCCGCATCGTCCAAGGGCGTACATTAATCGACATACAAATGCCTACATCAGCCACATTGCGTTTATTTTCCCCTTATTAATTTTCATGAACTTTTATAGTTTTTCCATTTTCTACACGAGTTTCTCTCCATGTGTTTTAGATTTTCACATGATTTCATATTGCCTAAGGGCATACATTGATTGGCATTCTCATGCCTACATTGATTTTTCAAGTTGTTTCCTTTTTTTAGAATATTATGATTTTAGCTTTTGCACACTTTTGCTTGACTTGTTTAGTTTTCCATAGGAATTTCTCGTCTCATTTATCGCATTTGTTTTGACATGACACCAAGCATAGATTAAGCAAGCATACATGATCATTCGACGACACAAGCGAGCGATCAGCCTAAAAAGATCAACTCATCTGGCGCATAGGGGTGCCTAACACCTTCCCCATACGTAACAGGAGTCCTTATCTTTTCTCTAGCTTGCAATGACCAATGTGTTGCATCTATTAGGTACGAGACATACACACATTCATTCACATTCATCTGTATTCGTTTGCATCATGTTTTCTTACATTCTTATGTATCTAATTTTCCTCGTCTTTCCAGTTTTAAAAAGATTAGGTGACGACTCTGTTTTCTTTCCTTATCCATCTTTGTTTTTCTTCGATGTTTTCAAGTTGAGTGTCTTTCCTAGGATTCACCATCTTCATCATGACTTTATTGAAATTTTTCATGTGCTTCCACGTACGAGAAGTCAGGCAATTCTGCCAACATGGTCACAACGTGTTTTCAAAGAAAATAAAGAATATGGATTTGAAAGGTTTAAGAAAAGGATTTCCTGGATGATTGGCAATTGTATTTTCGCAAATTTTGGTGTTTATTTCTAGTTTGGTTGTGGTGTTGCCAAGGGTGATAGCTACGTGACTATGAGAGCTGGCCTTGGCAACTCCAGTTCGTGGTTCAAGGTCTTTTGATAGTGGTAGGAGAATACTAGGTGACAATGGATGACACTCATTCGTGTTTTCTTTGGTTTTGCTTGCAGGGGTAGATTGTGAAGTTGCAATTCAATCTAGTACACATATTTGGAGTCATGTAGCCACACACTACATGTCTTGGATAAAAGTAGACCTTTTGTTAATTTTGTTGCAGTTATTTGCCTATTAGTTTAATTTTCTGTAATGTTATTTAGTTATTTATTTAGTAATTGTTCTCGGTAGACTTGATGCTAGTTGTAGTGCTGGGAGGGGGGCATTACATGCTCGACAACTAGGTCCTGCATAAAAAAGACATTGCAAAAGCATCAATTCATAATGAAAAATATAAGCAGGAGTGAAAACTAAAAGAAAACAAAATAAGTTATATTACCTGAGTTGTTGCCAACTGCCTCCTCAACTCAACAACCTCAACAATTGAATCAGCTATTGAAGGGGCCTGCCTCTGCTTTGACAATCTAGCAATCTCTACCTCCCTTGCCTCCAAAAAGCAAAGATGAACCTCAGCAAGCTGACGAGTTGGCCCTAGGTCATCCATGGTTATCATTACTTGCACCTCCAGCTCCTGAATCTGAGAGGTTTGGGTGGCGATTGTCCCCTCTAAACTGTCAAGCCTCTCCACTGAGCTAGCAACAATGAAATCACCGGCTCACTCCCTCAACTCATGCTCCAAATAGGTGATCTGCAAACAATAAATATTTATGTCAAAGTTTGAATAAAAAGCATCCACATATACCTTCTCCTAAAGTCGGAAAATCTGCATTAAATGATTTGAAGGAAGAGCAAAACTAGTCGAGGGCTACAAAAGCAGAAACAAGCAGTTAGTTCCAAATTACAAGTAAATCTTTAAGCAACAAAAATTAAGAAACCTGAGAGGTAGAAGCATGAAGATGCTCAAACTCCAGAGTCAAACCCATCAATTACTAAGCCAAAAAACACTCCCACACTAAACTTGCTTATTAGTAGCTTTCAACTGCAAGGGAAACAAGCATTATGTTGGTCAACTAGAAGCAACATGTGAGAGAAAAATTGCAAATAAATTGTAGACTCACTACAATCCCATCTAGGAACGATGGGTCTGGGCAGTAGCCAACAACTTAGCCTGAGACATCACAACCTCGCGTGAGTCTGTATCTCCCATGGGAAGGTCTGAACACCCAAGAAAGTGGGGCCAATGGAAAATCATCAATGTGGTAATCTGAGAATCCATTCACTCAGCCCAAACTGCCTCATCTTCAATAGTGGTGTCAGTCAATATGAGTCAGCCGCTACGAGCCCAATCCAACAACTGTGGACTGTAAGCATCAGTGATAAGCAACCAACCTCCTCCTCATGTCTCCCTCCAGACTCGGAAGGGATGAGCTGGGGGTTGCACCTATCGATGCCCCAACTGTCGAAGCACTGAACTAATTTACTAGAAATGGCAGTGGTTCCAATAGTGAACCTAAACATCCCTACCAAGAATCATCTAATCCATAGCAATCTCTGGGACATCATCATTGTCCCCCCTTAGAATAAGGGTGCCATATCACCTGTAAAGCACAAGGAAAAGCATCAGAACAATAGGTTTTCAAATTAAAGGTTGAATGCACGAAGAAAGCAAATTACCTGTGTTGGGACCAACAACTCAAAGAGGAGACAACCAATACAGCGGTTTTCTTCCACTGCCTTAGGAACCTACTCGACATCACCCTAGAATAGTTCTCGAGTGAAAGGTACACTAGTTGGAGGAACTAGAGGAGGAGTGTGTCGCAAGAAAGTGAAATGATCCTGGTCCACAGCTACAAAAGACATAAATTTCAATCAATCATATTAGGAGGCATGCAATATTAATAACCAAAGGAAAAGACAACTTACCTGAAGAAAAGGCAAGTTCCCAATAAAATGACGAAAGTTGCTGTCTAAAATAGAAGAGCGTAGAATACAATTGGACTAAGTTGGTCTGTAAGAAATATTCTAACAATCAATGTAGTAGGACATCTTTCATTTCTAGAGATTGTAAAACGCAACTTGTGTTGCGTTCTACATCGAATGTAAGAATCTATGCGTTTTACACCTTAGTTTTGTAAATTCTTGTTGTAGTTGGATTGCCTTATCTTTTATGGATTCTTTCCATTTTCCCCGACTTCTCACCACTTTATAAGTAGAATAGCACCTCTACCTTGAGGGGGTCAAAAAATTCAAGGACAAAGTGTGGGAATTTTTTAGTGTTTCTTACTGAGAGAGTGTTTACATGAGAGAAAACTAAGGTCCTTCCAGCAACCCATCTATATCCGACGATTCCAACATTGACCACCATCTTTCACCACTCAATGCATGCATCCCTTGAGAAGGCTCAAGTTTCTTCTCTGTCATCATCAAGTATATCGAAGGTTTGAACTCCAAGAAGAACACAAAATAACAACAAAAACACACACAAAAAAGATGTCGACGGCTGAAATTTGTAGTTGAGTGAGGTGTGGGTAAGGAAAAAAAGGTTCTGTAGGAGTAACGTTTTGGTCAATTTTCGTAGGACTGAGAAGGAAGTTATTTGTAACTAAGAATAAAATAGTCAAACAAAGTAAAAATTTAACGTCGTTTATCAAAAAAGACTGTTTATTGTAATTTACCATAGTTGAGAGGAGTAAGTTTTAATAAAAAAATGTTTAGGGTACTAGGTTGAAAATCTTGAATAGTTGAGGGAGATAAATTGTAATTTAACTTCAAGATAGAGAAGAAGAAGATGGAGAAGAATAACAAATTTATTTAAAAGAAATATTATAAAAATCTCATGACCCTTCAAACTTGGTAGAAGAATCTTGTTGTTTAACCGAAGTAATTGAGAAGATAAGTTGTAATAAAAAAAAATTTAAGATCTCAAATCAAAAAATTTAAAAGTTGAAAAAGATAACTATAATTTATCCTAAATATGAAAATAATAACATGTAGAGGAGAGCGGCCATGCCTTAAAATAGTGTGATAAAATGAAACTTGAGATATGGGATGGGAATGAATGAAGCACGGATCCGACTAAGTTGGGTTCCAAAATATTTAGGAATGGTCCATTAACTTTGTACTTTTTTTTTCCTTTTTGACACAAGTTAGTATATTCATTGGGGATGAGTCTCAACTCAACTTTAGTTTGTACTTACATGTAATTGCGATTTTGTAGTTTGCATGAACGGTATCAGTGAAATCTTTCGAAATCTTTGCATGTAATTGTGTCAGCAGTGGATTGTCTTTGCTCACTTCGCATCTTTCGAAATCTTCATCGATATCAGCTGCAATGTAAGAAACACTTCAGTTCTGATTACTAGACACTTAAATAGATCAGATTCAACGCTTGTTCATTTCAAAATTAGCCTTAGAACTCCAATAAGTATTAACATACACACTTTTACACTGTTAGTGAAAGATAAGAGTGTATTTGGACTGGATTGGATCGAATTAATGATAAACTCACAACTGAAATTGTTCGAATTAGATAATTTCAAACTTATACCTAATCCAAACTTAATTTAGACTCAATCCGACCCTACCTACAAACTTTGAATTTGATCCAGTCAATTCCCGAATTTTATGTGTACTTATGAAGAACTAAAGACTACATTTATGACATATAGTATAAAAATATATAGTACTAATAACAAACATAAAATTATGAATAATCTAGTTATGTTGTAGACAAAAACATGATTTACTGGTATTTCTTGAATAATATAGAGTATCACTCTGAAGTTTATAAATAATTCATAATCAAATGTAATAAGGAGAGAAGGATGAGACAAAATCAAAGAAAAGGTGGAAAGAGATGAGAAGATGCCAAGATAGAGTCGATGGCAGATGAGTGGGAGAAGATTGTACGAAAAGAATAAGAGATGGAGTTGTAGAGAAAAATGATTAGCGTTTTATAAATAAATAATTATGTATAATATGTATTTATAAATATAAATAATTAATTAAACATATATACCTACGAATTTTAGATCAAGTAATCCGTTCTTAGAACTCACACCCAACCCAAAAGTTTGAACTTGACATTTTTTTTACTCATATCTAACTCATGATATAAAAAATCTGACCCAACCCAACCTACATGAATCAGATTAATTCGATTTTCAGATCAATCTAGACCCATGTTAGTGATTTTTTTCCTTCTTACGAGGACAATTAGTAAGGCACAATAAATACAAAAATACAACACATGCTAACCATAAATATTTAAACATTTCAATAAAATGCAAGTTTTTACGTTCATCTTCAAAGCTTCAAAGTTGTTGTAATTGACAAGGAATAAAGAGAGAAAACAAAATAATTTGAATTCAATGCAAAACGGAATAAGCAGAATAAACCAAAAAATATCAAATTGACAAGTGACAATAGGAATGTCAAGTAGTTTAGCCAATTATGTTGGAATAATTAATCCTACATTGGAAAAAATAAAGATAGAACTTGTAATTATATATAAATAGATATTTCTACTTATTGTAAATTGATTTTGATTAAGATACATGTCTTTATTTAAACATGATATCAAAGTCAAAAGAGACCTAAACATACTTAAGCCTACATACATCTACTCAAATCCAAAAGAAACACTTATAAAACTTAAAAGAAGTCATAAGTAAGAAGAGGTATCAAAATAATCTTACTTGAAAAAAGCAATAACCAAACTTGTGGTTAAAATCTTAAATCATTTGGATTCGGTTTCAAGGGAGGAAATGTAGGATATTGATTGGAGATTGAGATCATGTTTCCATCCTAGTTGAGAAGGATGTTTTCTTTTGCTCAAAGTGAAGTCCAATGGATGCAGTGACTATCTTCGAAGACAACGACCCGGGAGGCCCAGTTATATTTATTTGAAAATCCAGGTGTATATCTGCCCCATGTCTTGAATTTTCATATTTGTCTCGTCTAATTCTTGTCGTATGGGTGATTATATTAGGTATACGTTTAGCAACTTTGACAACATTATATTTTGTAAAACGAGAGAAATTGATTAGTGGGTGCTGTGGCAAACAACAGGACCAACCCATCACAAACGCCACAGACATTAAAAAATTTCACTCTCATAATTACTCACTAATCACTACTCTTAGACCTATAAAATTATGTATGCTTGAGTTTCGATTGAGCCAACGGAAGAAAAAAAACAAAAACAAAAACAAAAACAAAATTTTCACAATATGCATACGCATAAGTGGATATATAGTCAACAAATAGTGAGCATTTCTTGCTTGATTTGTTGGACAAATACAATTCTTTGGTTCGAATTTGCCGGGTAATTTCTCTCAAACCACAAGATATATCCAGAAAGACCTTGTTTAATTATCATGTGAAGTTTATTAGATAGTGTAAAAGTATTATCTATGTGCTTCTGGTGTAGGTTACGACGGCAACGATGAAGCGACAGCCTCCAGTTCCGATTCCGATGGATGGCTAAAGACTGGAGATCTCTGCTACTTTGACGATGAAGGGCACCTCTACGTTGTGGATAGGATGAAAGAACTTGAGAGAACTTATCAAGAACAAAGCGTATCGGGTGATGCTTTTCGTATAATTGATAAGCCCGTTACTTCAATTTCACAGCATAAAAATCCTAACTAAAGCCATTGGATTCTGAATCATACATAGCTTAATTTACAGGTACCTCCTGTTGAACTTTAGCAGTTACTTCTCTCTTTACCTGAAATCCTTGATGCTGCCGTGATCGGGTATGCCCGAGCATAAAACCAGGAAGTCTTGCATGTGGAGTTTGGACGTTAAATCATTCACAGTGAGACGACCAGGAAGCACCATCTCTGAATCAGAGTTCAGAAGTCATGGGCTTTGTAGCTAAACAGGCATCTTATCTACTTTGACTAGATATCATGCATGGTAGATGTGTACTACGTGTCTCGCTTGCATTCTTGAGAATGAATGGGAAAAGGAACAAGAGTAAATGTGGCTGATCGATTGTCGCACGTTAATTGCACCATACGTTGGCATTTGACAACTCCATTCCGAAAAACCCATCCGGGAAAATTGTCAGGAGACAGTTGGCAGCTTCCTCTGGCGTCCTGGCGAGGTTGTAATCCAAAACTTGGGTTTAAGAAGCTAGGTAGTTGTGTTGATGATGTATTAACTAAGTGTGTGATCTTTACTTATGTTTTAATGGAAATTAGCCTAAAGAGATGAGTGTTCATCACAAAGTAACCATACTACGTTGTGTTGTGTTGTGTTGTGTTGTTAAACATGTAACTAATATTTGGCTTATGTAAGGATGCTACTGTTGGTCCCTTAGCCACTTTTGTAAGGATGCTGCTTATGTAATATCACTGATTGATGGTGGACTTATGGTCAAGCTTTAATAAAAACTTATTACTGATTTCAACAAAAACTAATATTTGGCTTGTCCAATCAATAATGTACCCTTAAAAAAACAGATACATATGTGAATATAAGAGAATAATGGAATGAGTTTAAAGATTCTCTTACATAGAAAAAGTTCATCGACTTGTAGTTATATATAAATAGACTTCTAAACTTGTAGTCAATTTGTTTTAAATTGAATGTTCATATTTTAACAACTTAAAATAGATTGTATTATATTTTATTCATATGAAAAGTCTAAACTTTGGATATTGATTTAGAATGTCTAAAACCTATTTGGATTAAAAAATCAAGTCAAATGGAAAGTTCTAACTTAATTAATCAATTTGCATAACTTTAATGATTTATTATTGACAGACAAAAATGTTGCCTTTACTATTACCTTGTTTCTTGAGATATTCTTTTCAAAATAATCTGATTTTCAAATCATAAAATATTATAATGAATGTTGATCAAATTCATCTTCTGGATTTCATGTCTAATGACTATAAAATGGAGAAGACTGCCAAGAGTTGAAATAGGCCATACCATTTCTAACAATTGGCGGATCAATGCAAGGCTAGAAATTGGAAGACAAGGAATCCACGCATTCTCGTCCTTTGCTTTAGCACCTGTCCCTCATTGTTGTTAGTAGTGTAATATTAAATTCATAATTTATAGACTTATTTTTATTCGAAACATTTTATCCACTAGTGATACCAATCATTCAAATTTCAAAATTATTTGACTTTGTATACATTCTATTTATATATGGTACATGTCATATCCTACGATTAAAAGTTTGATATCACCTAGAGATTATGAAAATTACATGGAGGATCAATTTAAATAATGTGAGCCTCTAACTCATTTTACCCTTTCTTGATCCCAAATAATCGTATACAAACCAAAAATAATAAAGTTATCCAAAATCCATATTTGTATTTGAAATTTCTTCTAAAATATTATTTATATTTGTATCCATATTTGGTTGGATATATAACTAAGTATTCCTAACCCTTAATGATAACTCTATGCTTAAATGATGAGATATTATAGGTAAAAAAACATCACTACTAATTCAACAATGTTTACATTTTATGATTGTCTTACATGTTCGTATTTGCTACCAAGCATTGGACATAACCACACAAATATTATAATTTATTAGATTTTTCACTTGGATGAACTTATAAAACAAGGAATTTACCTATATCCCTTAGATAACACTTATTTATTGGACTACCCTGACAAAATAAAATTTTTGCCCCCATTGCCCTTATAGTTATAGTCATGTCATAACGTTGCCTTACTCCACAGTTTTGCATATTGAATGACTAAAATATCCTCTCTTATATGCCTCTACAAACTTCATTTTGCTCACATGTCCTTTATCCAATATTTTACGAAATCACTATCAAATAAGTCCCTAAACCCTAATCATTTATTACTAGAAACCCTAATCTATGCATATTGTGCAAAGGGTTAGACTACTAGAATAGGAAATGATTGTAAAGAAATTTAAAGGAAATGAAAACTTTAATCACTAGCTGTGAAGAACAAATCGTAAAATTTGGTTTACAATTTATTACCTACTGGAAGAAGAGGGAGCGATTGATGGGTTCTTCTTCCATCACTCTTGGCCTTCACCCTCGCCCTCATCTCTACATTTGTGCGCTTTGATCCAACGTCGACAATGTTGGTGATGAATGGTTAAAGTTAGCTTATTCTAGAGGAAGATGGTAGGCTAAGGTGAAGGAAAATGGTTTGGTTATGAATTTGATAAGTTTTCAAGTTAGGTTTTTAAAAAGGGTAGGTTAGTAATTTAACATCTAGGAATAGAGGTCTAACCTAGGTTTGGTGAAGAAAGGTACTAATAAGGTTATTATAGTATAATATTTGATATTGTGAGGGTAGACTAAAGGTATTATCTAAAGGTATTATCTAAGGGCATATGAATAAATATACTACTTTGCAAGAACATCCAAGAAAAAATTCCTAATTTATTCGCAGCAGCTATTCTCGTGTTACCAACTTCTTGACGTTGCAAGTCCTTGGTTCGAAAACATGGAATGGTTGAATTTTATCATCTTCCTTTCAATTTTCTAATCCATAAGACCAGAAAAACATTTTGAACAATAACTCAGGAGATAAATAATAGTCATCCAAAAGTCAAAGAAGCTATCTTCTTTGTAAAGTACGTCCTCCTAATTATTTTGTAACAATATTTTTTAATATAAAAATTAAATTTGTTGAAAACCATAACCCCCATTAGTGGAAAAGCGTTGTGCATACTCAAGATTCATGGATGTGCATAGATGTAAAAGACTGAAAAAAAAAGTATGCTACTCTATAAAAAAACCTTAAAGATAAAAGTTTATTGTCACGTCTCAAATTTTCCACAATAATTTAAAATAATTAAATTACGGAAAAATTAAAGCCAACCAGTAAGTATCTAACTACCAATAACTTGTGTGTGTGGTTAGGAGACTCCAGACAATATGCACTACGCTAACTCTTTGCATGCCTGCACCTGTAAACCAAAACACGAGAAAAAACATATGAGTGACAGAAGTCATCCACTATGCATCCCACAAAAACCGCGGAAAACAAAACTATAATCGATTTTCCTTTTTAAATTCAATTCGCAAAACCATTCTCAAAACCATTCTCAAAACCTCATAAACCATGCCCACACCGGCCAAAGGCACAAACCATGGCTCTACTAGCCCAAAGCCACAAGTAAAGGCCCTCAATGGCCAAAACCACGCATAGTGAATCGGGAAACCCGACGCCAAGCAACCAAACTCTTACCACGTGCAGTCCAGTGAGGAGCTACTACGGCGTTCTGCACTACCAGGGTGTGCCACCCTATGCAGGAGCCAACCATCGTCCCGTGATTCTCCCACCTAGAGAACCTTCACAAAGCCAACCCCTCCTTGGGACGGCTGTCCTGTCTCTCAGGACGCTACCAGCTACAGGGCACGTGTCCCACCTACACTGGCCACCACAGGGTACACCTCCTCACGGCGTCCTCCACACACGGTGCTCAGAAGGGAGTATCATACCTCCACACCCGAGCCTCAGTGCTCACAACGACAGCAGGAGTGTCATACCTCCTCGTCATGCCACAAGACACGTCAACCCGGGACCACAATCCTAGCCTCGAGATGACAGTCAAGGAGTCTCATACCTCCAATACCCGACACCCCTTAGCCTCAGGTATCTCGGCCCCCAACCTCAACCAGGGAATCGCGCCCGACCACCTGAGAATGTCGTCACATTCCCTGGTCCCGACGATACGGTCCCACACTGTCTCGGCCCGCACACAGAAAACCAGGAAAACATTTTCAAAACCAAGCCAACTATTTCCTTGAAATCTATTATCATATCTTTTGAAAATTCTTCCAAAACCTCGACAAAGCGACGCATCAGGTATCCCAGGGAACCACCGCTGACGGCTCACAATCCCATCTTACAGGGACAAAACACAGCAATCCAGAAAGTCCTCGGAAAACACATTTTAGAAACACATTTGGGCTCAAAATCGGCATGCCGAAAATAGGTTCGGTATGCCGAAAACCCTTAGTTCGGTAGGTTGGATTTGGATCGGTCGATCGAATCAGGTCAACGGTCAACGGTCAACACTCAGGCCAAATTTGGTATACCATCTAAAAAAGGACGATCGAATGTCGACTAGATGACCTAAACTGATAGAAAAGGGTATACCAAACAGGATCGGTATATTGAAATCCACTGGTTTGACATGTCGTTTCCATTTCAGTATGCTGAATTCTACGAAACTAGAAAATGGTCCAAACCCTATTGTCCAAAATCGTCCCAACTGGGACCTCCAATCGGACCCCCTAAACAAATACCAAAAATCTTGCATAAAATATAAGATGTAGACGCTCGAGTCTACTCCAAAACCTAATAAAAAAACCAAAATCCATTCACCATGCATCAAGATATAAAATCACAAAGGCAAAATGGTCAAAAGGACCCAAAACGCACCAACCATCATAAATGACAATAAATTCCCCATAAATTCTTAATAAATCACAATAAATTCTAAGAAAGTAAATTTACCTAGATTTAATGCAATCCTAGCATTTTCTACCAATTTCATGCTTTCTATTACATGAGGTGGAGGTGCGTAACTCGAAACGAGCTTCGGCGATCTTTGGCAAACTCCGGCGCAACCACGGCCCCAGAAGCACTCTACAGCCTCAAGGACGCACCACCCAAGCTCCAGGCACCGCCACGAGCCCTCCACTTCACTCCCTCAATCTCTTCCTCTCTCTCGACGCAAGATGCAGGGGAAAACAGAGGAAGTCGAGTGGAAGGAGAAAGGGAAAAGGAGAAGGGGGTGGAGAAGAAGGAGTGGGGGAAAGGGGAAGAAGGTGGGGAAGAGGAAAGATGCGCTGCCGAGGAGGGGAAAGGAAGAAGAAGGAAGGAGAAGATGGCGATGGGCGTTGGAAAAGTGCGGTGCGGCTTATAAAGCCTGCGCTCGCTGTAGCTAGGAACGTGCTCACCTGCGCGTCTCAGCCATTGGCACACCGCACGAGCAACCAACCACACCGCCCAACCACCAGCCACAACCAACAGCCCACAAATGTGGGCCCCATGGGAACCCCACATGCACAGTGCCACAATGCACAGTGCCAAACCACACATAGGGACACGCAAGCAGAAGCCCGCCCACAAGGCTTAAGCCCAAAAGCACAGAATTGCACAACGGGCCTTAGAACAGTAACACCCGTCTAAGAATAAAATTCATAAAATGTAAATAATTACAAAAAATGAATTTTACGGATATTACATTTATTGTTACAGAAGAAATCTACAAGAAATACAGACAGTATTATACCACGAGTTTGATAAGATAAGTCTATGACTTGTTTGAACTTTTTTAAGTATCATCTTTAATCATTAGATTAGATATAGTGCATGTTTTAAGAAAGAATAATGGAAATAAAATCACACATTTCCCCATAATTCATATGGTCCACTACCATACTCTATACAGTCCATAATCATAGTTTGTACAGTCCACGCATACATTGTCCATGTAGACCATATATAAGTTTCAAGTGATGAAGATCATACATGCACTGTGCGTTGTAGGGATTTATCCTGGGCGTAAGTCTTGACTTTTGTGGGTTCAACTGTCTAGCAGAATAAGGGTCTACTCGGAGTTTTATTAGCGGGATCATACATGCAACTTCTTTTGATATCTTGTTGCAAATTCTTGAAAAGTTTTTTCTCTTTTGTTAATGAAAGAAGACTTGAAAAATGCAACCGATATCAAGAGGGTAGAGAAGGAAACAAACATTTCGATCGATTCCCAATTTACAGTAGGACCTTGATTCTATCAAGAAAAATGCTTAAACATTCCCACATACATAAGTACCTTATTCGTTTAAGATTGACAGCTTTTACTTAAATTGGGCAACTAAATATATTAGTAAGATAAGGAAATGAATTATATTTAGGAGTGCAAATTGCAACAACAAACCCAGCCCACATATTAAAAAGCTAGCCCGGTCCCAGCCTAAAGCACACACGGACCCCGCAAACTAAACGGGCTGAGTTGAGTTGAGATAGCCTGTCTCAAAGAGGTTTCTCCTAAATCTACTTGTTTCAAGATATAAATACAAGTTACAAGCTACAGTTTTTGACGTCAAGACCTTTCTTATATTAGACCTACACAAACCATTGCGCTACTTGAAGATTAGTTTTATGATTCATTAATTTATAATAATATTAGGTAAATACTAAAGGATATAATAATTGAATCACAGGTTGGGATTGGGTCAACCCAACCTACACCTAGATGGCGTTTACTGATGCTTACTAGGTCTAGTTTTTTTCAAAAACACTAAATTAAAACACACCTAAAAGAACTGAACCAAAAAATTTTAGAATGCAAAATTTGTAAAAATGCTATGTTTGAGTTTTTGTGTAATGTGGAATAAAACTCCTAAATTCAAAATGCTAGATACCAAAACTTAAGGAGGAAAACTTCTTTTCATCTCATTTTCCCCGTATTATCTTCATTGAAAATCCGATATTTCAAACAAACATCATGATAATTACGACAATTGTCATCGATGACAAAACCCTAGAAATCGAGATTTTTTCCATTCATGTGTTGCTCCAACCCCACCAAGGGTCTCCCTTTTCTAGCAACTATTTGGGTAAACTTTTTGTTGATCCCCTCCTTAGTTCATGTATAGCCTTCCTGTTTATAATGATTAGGGATTTTTCATTCACTTGATTAGGGCTTCTTTCGTGTATCAGGATAAATGATGATTAACATTAGCATATTCTCTATTAAAATTTTGGGTTTGAGACTTTTTGGAAGGTATAATAATCTTCCCAATGGTTATAATTTTTCGTTGTTGTAATGAGTTTTTTCATTGATTGATGCATCAAGTGCCCATCGGAGAAGGTGTTGACGTAGTGGTAGTACTAAAGACCTAATGGAGGTGGTGGCGTCGAGGACCCGGAGGAGGTGAATACAAGACATGGACAATGGGCAAGAGGTCATGATGTCAAGAAAAGATGGTAGAGAAGACTAGAGCAATGACAACGAGAAGGAAGAGGAGTTCGTGGCTACACAAGGAAGAGAGAGTGGCATCCTTTGAGGTAGTAGGGTTCATAAAAAATTATTTTTTAAATATGGAAGTCAATCTAGTCATACGTGCACAATAAGTGCTTACTTAAAAAAAGATATCCAAGTTAAAATCTCTCAACCATTCCATAAGTTGTCAATATCAAAAAAGTATCATAAGCTAGCTTTTCTAAAAACTTAATAATGACAAAGTTTCCTAATCTTAACTTAAAACCGGTAAAAAAAATTCAAACCAAAAGAATAAACAATGACTAAATTGAAACCCTAGCCCCCATGCCCCCTCTTTTCTCTAGGAGCCAGTTTTTCCAACTCCACACACATAATCTGATCTAATCTGTTTGGATAACTTGTTATGGATAGTTTAACGAGTCAATACGTAATAAAATGATAAATCCTTGTAATAAATCAATTTGTATATAAACATGTATTATATATTGTTCAAATATGTAACAATCATTGAAATAAATATATTCTAAATATTAAACATGTACAAACTAATAAAATATGAATAAATGATCAATAATAGTAAATCAATAATACTTAAAAATAAAAAAAATCATATTTTTAATAGAGAAAAGATATACATAAAACATATCAAACACTACGTCAACAATATTAAAAAATATGATAAGAATTCCCTTTAAATTTGTAAAATTACCAAAAAAACATATTATAACAGTTAACGAGTTGGGTGATATGTCCAACCTATGACCTAATCCATTAATAGTTTCGGTTAATGGGTATAATGGTTTAAATTTTTTAATCTATAAACTAAAATAACAAGTTAGGTCAAACAGGATAACAGATTCAACCTAATCCACTGACAACCTCATTAATTCATTTATTTGTAAATATGCATTTTAATGAATTTATCATGGACCGATGTTACTAGCGTAAGGCTATTCCAGTGGATTAGTGGCTTCGTGTTTGGCTTTGCGTGTCCTATTCTTATGTGTATCGGCACTGTGCTCCTGTGGCTAGTTGTGTGTGGATGTGCAGGTGTAATGTAGTAGCTAGTCCTATGTTGTGTGCTGGTTGGTGGGAGAGTGACGTGTAATTGTGCATGTGCTTGAGTGGTTGTTGTGCACCTACGTACCTAACATCGACCGTGTATATTTAAGTGAGGGACTAGCTGAGTTTTCCCACACACACCACCTCCTCTTCCTCTTCTCTCTTTCTTCTCCCGCACACACCGCCTTCCCCACTCCTCCTCCTTCCCATTCCCTCCACCTTCACCTTTTCCTTCCCCTTTTTCCCCAATTGGTGCATGAGAGAGAGAGAGTGAGTGAATGAGAGAGAGAGCAAAGCATCGAAGTTTGTGTCAACCAATGGAGCTCTAGACTTCTCCCCAAAAGCGCAGCGAGCTCAAGATGATCATGAGGATGGTCGAAGGTCGAGGGTCATCAAAGAGCTCGAGGTCGGCTAGAGTTGGGTGGTGGTAGCGTCAGAGATCGTCCTAGGTGCGCATCCCATCCCTTCTCCTCAAAATTTTGTGAAAATTTTAGAAATGAGTAAAATTACATGAATTTAATGCTTATGAATGATTTCTGAATTTATGAACATTTATGGTGAATTTAATAGATGATTGGCACTCATTTTCTAATAGAATCTGGCTAAAACCTCAAGCTAAAACACCAAGTTTGATTCTAGCTCAAAACCACACAATTTACATTCATTGTCAATAGTGTTACCTTGATTAGAGGTAATCAGGCACACAAGCAGCCGACGAGGACATCATTTCCCCTACTGCACTGTACTGTCGTGGTGAAACTCCCCATGCGGGATGACACCTTCTCAGCCAACAAGCCTCAATATTTCATTTTTTCCAAAAACACGAGGAAACGTCTTTTCCTGACGTCCCATTGGTGACCCAAATACCCATGTTCATATACCTAGGCTTAGCCTACATCGTCGGTGACCTGGATACCTAGGTCTCATATCCCTAAGCCTAGCCTATACCATCATAAGTGGGGTACTTTGGCCTTTCTTGACCGCTCCAAACTCAATAACCACAGTCGAGTCTTACAATTGGTTTCATACCATTTTGTCGGCACCCAAAACCACGTGGATCCGGAACCATATCAAAATCATTTTCAAAACATACGGCCTTTTCCTCAAAACCACTTTTCAAAATCTTTCATTCAGAAAACTCTATTTCTTTATTCAAAACATAGGTCTCATGCTCAAAAATCATCTCAAACTCATTTATTTTCATCATTATTGAGTCTCATGTCCAAAACCACATATATTACATCATAACCATATTAAATCATGATTAACTCTCAAAAATCACAGGAAAATGCCACAAAATTTCCCAAGAAAATCCACGTAGGTGGCCCATGCAGGTCCACCGTGCCCTAGGCACTGACAGGTTTTTCAAAAAACTAGGGCATGCCTCTTTTGCCCCAAAAAACCACCAAAACTCATCAAAAATCATGACATACCATAACAAGGCAATCGTATACATTTCTAGATAACCAAGACATGATTAAATACATGGATTTCCATTATATTTCGTAAAATCCATTTATATCTAATAAATCACATTATTCATCATAAAATTCCAAAAACTTACCATTTAAACATGTTACTTAGATTTTCATCCATAATCACATATAAACCAAGTTTTATTTCACAAAATCCCAGAGAAAATTAGCTCCTGGGACCCCTAGCCAACACGCACACACTAGTCGTGCATAAGGCCCTACATCCAAAGTTCAGAAACCCTATTCTGGACTCCCACATTCAAAAGGCCATATCACCCACACAAACTTATCTAAAAATCATGCAAATAATCTAGGGTGTAGGTTTTCCAGCCTGCCTTAAAACCCTTCAAACCATTTCAGATTTCATTAAGCATGCTTCTTAGAAATAAATCATAAAGGCATGAAGGTTAGAATTTGGCTCTAATCATTAGCAATCAAATTTCATGCATAAACCAAATCAAAATCCCATAAACTTCCAAGATCTTATCACATTCACATCTTGCATCTCATTCTAAGCATAACCCATATTTTAGCATGCTTTTAGGTATTTTAACCTAAGCCCCCAAAATAGAATAGAAAAGGGGAGGAGAATAGACGCGTACCTCCAAACTCCGACGAACTCCAGCGGTCCTCATCGCATCCTCTGGCAACGACGTACCTTTAGCTCAACCCCAGCTCCTTCTCCTCCACACTCGGCTCAAGCCTCTCTCTCTCTCTCTCTCTCTCTCTCGATCGATCTCCTCTGGATCTCCTTTCTCCCTTTTCTTCCCCAACGCCACCCATCCACCCCCTCTTAACCTCTTTTGCCTCTGCCATCTCCACGATTCCTGCCAATCTCACAACCTTCTACCAAAGCTGTGCTTAGAGGGGATGAGATGAGCAAGGGTCTCATGAGTGGAGGAAACAAAGAGGAAAAAGAAGGAGAAAAGGGTGGTTCATGTGAGAGGTGGGGGAGAAAGTGAGGGGAAAAAGAAGGAGAATAGGGTGGTTCACGTGAGAGGTGGGGGAGAAATTGAGGAGAAAAAGATGGAAAGGTGGGAAAAGACGAGCGCGCAACTCGAGTTAACTATTGTAACACCTGTAAAATTCATTTCTGTAATTATTTATATTTTAATGAATTTATTCCTAGACAGGTATTACTGTTCTGAGGTCCATTTTGTGGTTTTGTATTTTTAAGCTTGGGCCTCGTGGGCCGACTTCTATTGCACGTCTTTGTGCGTGGTTTGGCACTATGCATTGTGGCATTGTGTGTGTGGGACCCGAGTGTGGGTCCATGTCGGGCTCGTGTTGTGGGCCGGCTAGTGAGTGTGTTTGGTGCGGGGAGTTGTTGGCTTGCACGGTGCGTCTGGTGGTTGAGTTGTGTAGGTGTGCATGTGTAGCGACTCCCTCTCCAAGCGTATATAGCGCATGCATGGGGTGAGACTTCTCCAGCACACCTCCCTCTCATCTCCACCTCGCCAACTTCTCCTCCCTTGTTTTCCGTGGCGACCGAGCAGAGCAGGACACTAGGGCCCAACCGAGCCTCCTCTCCCTCCTTCCTTTTTCCCTCTCCACTCCTCCTCATTCTTCTTCTTCACTCCCCCTTTTCGTCGTCGTTGGAGGGTGCAGGTGATGAATAGAGAGAGCCTAAGAGTGGGAGAATGAGAGGCGAAGGCGTGCAGTGGGTTGTGGCAGTGTGTGGAGCTCGGGTGGTGTGCCCCTATGGTCGAGTGTGCCCCAACGAGGGTCGTGGTTGTCGGAGTTGGCATCTCCAACCCATGTAATAGAGAGATGAAAATTGTAGAAATTGATAGGGTTGCATGAAATCTAAGTAAATTTATGTGACCATGTGTAACCATGCCGTCGGGGGTGGCCACAAATAAATAATATTATGTGCCAAAGTCGGCAAAGCCACGGCAAAAAGAAAATAATGCAAATGCAAAAATGCAGGAGTCGCCACCTAGTCTATTAAAAATGGAAGACAAGGAAAACCATATAACACATGAAAAATCATGCAGAGAAAATAAAAAAG
>JAMKQA010004086.1:0-22917 GCA_024699735.1 Posidonia australis | reverse complement strand
GATGATATTTTTAGTAATATGAATAAAAATGAGTATATAAATTCATTTAATGATAAAATAAAGACAACTTTATATAATTTATTTGAAGAATATGTTAGAAATTATGGTGAAACATCTAGTGGTCAAGCATCTAGTTTTTTAGGAACACAAACAAGTAATAGTGGTGGTAGTTCTTTATGGAGTAGATTAAATAAAAAGAAGGAAAAATATATAAAATCAAGTACAAATATGAATTAGATAATTATTTAGAATCCTCATTTCCTTTTTGTGATTTAAAAATAAATAACTTAGATATATTAAAGTGGTGGTCTGCTACAGCTATTAGGTTTCCTATAGTAGCAAAAATGGCAAAAGATTTACTAACGATTCCGACGTCTACTGTGACGTCGGAATCTACATTTTCTGCAGGAAAAAGAGTATTAAATGATAAAAGATATAGATTATCAAAGAAGTCTGTAGAAACCTCCGTCTGCTTAAAAGATTGGTACGATGCGGTTGACTGTCTTCAGAGATTGAGCTTAAATTCTGAATCAGAAGAAAACAATAATGCAGCATCAACTTCAACAAGCAGAATAGACTCCACAATTGAATAAATATTGATGTAAAATTGTAAAAATAAAAATTGTAAATATCTTTTGTTTTTTTTATGTAAAAAAAATGGTGTATTTAAAATATTTTTTATTAATAAAAAAAGTAATTTTAAAAATAAAATTTGAGCCCAATGGACCGACCCAACCTTACCCGACCCGCCGACCCGACAACCCAACCCACAGACGGGCCATGGGCCGTGCCAGGCCCATGACCTCCAAAAGGAGGCCTAGCCTGGCCTGGCCCGAACCAACCTGTGGGCCTGCTCCACCCAATCTAGGCTCAAACAGGCCCCCTGTTTTGTGGACCGAGCAAGGCCAGACCGACCTGATTTCCACGTCTACTACTATGTACTTATTGTGTGTTGTCTTTGTCTATAACTTTTTCAACGTGAAAAGAAAAGAAACCATTGTCTATGACTTATCATATTAGGTATGTAATTATCATGTATACTACTTAATACAACATGATAAGCAAATGTCACGACACAATTGTTTTTTTTTTTTTTTTGATAACGATTGTATTATAAATAGTACCTTGGCTATACAAGCCATCAAGATTTCGTCATGTTCAGAGATATACAAAATTTGGAACCAATAGTTCCAGATAAGACGAAGGCAATGTCTGTGCCAAATCATACATGACCACAAAATAGAGTCTGCAATAATAAAACCAGAACAACTAGGCCTTCGAGGAAGAAGGTCCTCCTATCCATCTCCTTTTGCACATGAATTGTTAATGTCAAGATTCGGATCTTGTGTCCGAAAAGCCTCAAAGGAACCCCTAGAAGAAAAAGAGATATTTAGTACTTACTTCGTCATCAAAGCGTTAGTCATGGAAGATGTAGATTGGATAAGTTCCTCTTTCTCGAATCCTGTTGCAAGAGTTTCTATCCAATAATGCATTAGAGAAATGACATCAGAAAGAATAATAGTGTGTGATTTGCAAATATTTTTAAAAATTCTATTGTTTCTTTCCTTCCAAATAAACCAGAGGATGACTTGGAGTAAGATAGCCCAACCTTGCTTATTAAGTTTGAATCTAAGTAGAGATATAGAATAGAATAAGTCAGCACAAATCAGAAGATAGAAAAATCTCCAAATGTGCCAGATGAATGAGTAATTTATGAATAGATGGGTATTGTTCTCTATATGTGCATTGCAGAAAACACACAACTCAGGACCATTCCACCCTCTTTTGGCTAAGTTTTCTTTAGTCAAATTTTTGTTATTAAGAGCCAACCAAGAAAACAGTTTAACTTTTAATGGTGCGCGGCTTTTCCAGATGCTACAATAGAAAGGAAAACGAATACCTCCATCATTTATAATGTTGTAGTAAGAATTAACAGAGAAGACATTGTCTTTAGAATGCAACCAAATCAAGATATCTCCACAGGTAATAGAACCAAAGATTGCAGAACAGTAACAAGCAGATCTAATTGAGATTGTAGTGTTACAAAATCACCCAAGGAGATCTTAGATAGATCAAATAATTTATTAAACTCAGTCTTGTATAGAGCAACTATTTTTTTAACAGATGCTTTTTTAAATCTAACTACGGAGAACAACCCAGGAAGTAGTAATTTTAATTTGTCCCCGATCCACCACTTATTCTTCCAAAATAGTGTATTATTTCCACTCTAAACTTGGAAAGTAGTAAAACAGTTAAGTATAACAAAACATTGTTTTATACTTTGCCAAATGAGGAAGCTATTACTAACTGAAGAATTCAGTAAAGCTCCTGACCAAACCATATCAAGGTATCTGACCTTAACAAGATCTTTCCATTTCATATAATAATTGTCAGACAGTAACTGCCAAAGCAGCTTAGTTTTCAATGCTAAATTAAAATTTCTTAAGTTGATAATCCCCCAACCTTTCTGTTTCTATGATCTGCATATGTTTGCCCATTTGATTAGGTGTAAACCTTTTTGATTTGGAGAAAAGGAGTTCCATAGAAATCTACTTCTAAACTTGTCAATTTCTTTTTCTACTTTAATAGGCAAATGCAGAACAGACATATAGTAAGTAGGGATGGTAGACAAAACAGAGTTCAACAAAGTCAGCCTTCCACCCAACGATAAATGTTTTGCCATCCATAATGAAGGCTTATTTGAGATCTTCTCCACTACTGGGGCCCAGACTCTATAAGTGGCCCTCTTATAATGTAAAGATAGTCCAAGATACATTAGTGGAAGGTCAGCTGTCTCATAGCCCAGGATATTACATGAACTAGCAATAGAGGCCCGATTTACTCCTATACCAGTGATTGAAGACTTGTGGAAATTGATTTTTAACCCAGAGCATGATTGAAAACAATATAAGATTCTTTTAATATTTATCATGTTCTCCTTACTTTCAGATAAGAATAAGAGAGTATCATCAGCGTATTGTATATTGACCACTGTTGGTCTCCCATGTGGAAATTTAATACCAGATATTAAGTTATTATCCAGAGCCAGTTGCAGCATACGATTTAGGACATGCATGGCTACAATAAATAATAATGGAGATAAAGGATCCTCCTGTCTTAATCCAATAGTTGCTCCAAAGTAATCTTTGGGAGATCCATTGATTAGTATGGAGAACTTAGCAATACTTATGCACATTCTAACCTAGGATATCCATTTCGGCCCAAAACCCAGTCCACTAAGGGAATCCAGCAAGAAATCTCAATTGATAATATCAAAGGCCTTTTCAAAGTCTAACTTTAGAATATAGCCAGGAGTGTTTAAAGATATCATGAAGTGTAGGGTCTCTTGTGCGACAAGAAAGCAGTCTTCAATTGATCTGCAAGCCAGAAAAGCACTTTGGGATTGGTCAATTGTCAGATTCAGCACAGGAGATAGTCTAGATGCCAAGGTCTTAGTGATGATCTTATCTATGCTATTCACTAGACTGATTGGTCTAAAATCTTTGATAAAGAGGGCACCATGCTTTTTGGAGATTAAAGCAATAAACGTTTGATTGATAGAAGCAAGAAATTCTGGGCCACTGGCAGAATGAATGCTCTGAAAAAAATTAAGAATATCTGATTTCAAGAGTTCCCAAAAGTGGTGAAAGAATACTAGTGGAAAGCCATCAGGACCTAGAGCTTTGTCTCCAGGTAAGTGAAAAACATTCTCTTTAATCTCCTTTTCAGTAAAAGGGATCTCTAACAATTCAGGATGAGGAATCTTGTGGGGGACAAGACTGTCCCAGTTAATGAAGACTTTGAAGCATCTGACTTTATTAAATTGCCTTATAAAATGATTTTCTATCTCTCTACATATTGCCTTTCGAGATTGGATCATAATGTCATTAATAGATAGAGAGGATATGTTATTGACCCTTCTATGACATTTTACAATATTATGAAAGAAGGTTGTGTTCAAATCCCTCTCTTTTAGCCATTGAATTCTGGACTTTTGTTTCCAATAAGATTCCTGTTCCTTTAATAGAGTCAAATGTTCTAATCTTAATGCCTTTTTCTCCTCCCATATCACATCACTGAGAGAAGAAGTTTCAGCTAACCCATCTATGTGTTGAATTTTAGATTCAATATATCTTAATCTTCAGCTTCTTTCTTTCCTGATTGGGCCAACCCAATTTTTAATATTAAGCTTCAGATTCTTCAGTTTGTAGGTGAAGGCAGCTATAAGAGAATATTGGGAGTATAAATCAAAGGGTTTCTGCCAACAATCCTGAATGAATTGCTCAAACCCATCGATAAAAAACCATGACTTATAGAATCTGAATGGGGAAGGGCCCCAGTCAGGTGGGACTGTGTCTATTACAATGGGAATGTAGTCAGAAACAACTCTAGCTTTTCCAGAGCAATAGGCATAAGGAAATTTGCCCGACCAATCTGTGGATATAAGGAAACGGTCAAGTTTAACCATTGTTGGGTGATTGAAAGTTGGACCATGTATAAGAATAATTGTTGGGGGAGAAATCCATAGGAATTGTGATCAATAAAAGTATTAAATCTTCTCATGTGGGCATTGATTCCAAGCTTAAAGGAGTGTTCATGGGAGAACCTAATTACATTAAAATCACCTCCTATAACCTAGTGGCTATTGACCAGAGTGCTGAGATTGTACAATTCATCAATAAAGGCTGGCTTTAAGTTGGAATTACAGGATCCATATACCCCTGTGAGCCACCAATCAAATCCATCCTCACAATTTTTGAAATTCATAGAAAGACAATAACTTGTAGATAAACAACTTATTTGTTCTAAAATCCTGTCATCCCAACCAATGAGAATACCACCTGAGGCACCTATGGAGAGAAGATGTGACCATGAGTTAATCTTTCTACCTCCTAGTGATCTGAGAGCCCTTTGAGAGAAAGATTCCTTTTTACTTTCACTTATGATTATCATGTCACATTTATTGGATTTAATGAAGTCTCTCACTTCTCTGATTTTGTGACTAGTCCCTAGGCCTCTTATATTCCAAGCAGCTATGATCATCAGGAACTATGAGGGGAACGAGAAGAAACTATCTTCTCAATAGTGTTATTGCTATTATCTAAATTAATTAGAATCTTATCTTGGTCCTTCCTGACTTGGCTGAAAAACCTTTTAGCTTCAGCTATTGAACTAATAGATATGTCACTTTTACCACAGAAGGATTGGAAGTGTTCATAAGAATCCCAGAGAAGAGGATCCTCAGCACTAATCTCTGTATTAACATTATTTATTGGACCATCAGGAAAGGCAGAATTAGAGCATTCACTATTGCTTGATAAACTGAGATTAGAAGAACCAGAATTACAAAGAGGATTCAGCATGGAGTTACCTGGAGCATGCACAGGAGTGGGTGGTTGGGAAGTTGAGATCTCAATAGTATGATTGTCCAGATCGTCCTTCTCCAAACAATCGTAAATCGCCATAATTTTCTTAAACTTAGCCAAAGAGAAGTTCCTGGTCCTGATCTCAGCTTCTACAAACTTAGTAGTATCAATCATAGCATGAGGATCTACCACCTGGGTGATAGTAGTTGGGGTGTCATCAGATGATAGGGATAATGAGGCATTGAAGAATCCCCCAGATGCAGAAGGGATAGGCAAGAGTCCAGCAGTAATTGTAGGAGGAGTAATAGGAGTCGAAATGGAAGAGGTTCTAGTCCAGACATTTTTCCCACTCTTAGGGACTTTCCCATTGCTGACACCTCTCCAGCCCTTGTTATTTTTAAATGGTTTCCTAGTGGGATTGAGACCTCTAGATGATGAGACCTGGGGTGACTGTTTTGGCCATCCAGGAGCAGTATTCTGATTTGGTAGGGAGAGAGAGTAGATGTCCCAACTACGTCTATATTTGATGAGGTAAACTATTTTCCCAAATGCAAAAAACCTAGAGTCAAAAATATCTTTGCCCTTATGGGTCTTGATTCTAATTTTGGCAAAACCCTGGTATTTGACCCTATCTATGGAGAGCTCAACCTCTAGAAGGTCAGCAAACTCAGAGACCATAAGGTGAAAACCTTCTATATTCCATAGATGGTGTGGAATCCCTTCAAATCGGATCCAGACCCCTTCCTCTCTCAGAGTCAAGACCGCATTGGAGTTGGGAGTCCAATGGATGAAAGAAGCCGAGAGAGATTGTAGGGAGGACCCATACAAGCTGAGAATCTCGTTTTTGATCTTAGGGGAATGAAACTTCAGTAGGAATTTACTAGGGGAAAAGTCGTTTACCTCTACCTCAGTAGCAGAAGGCCAGTTGTTAGATATGTGATGTAGTAAGACATCTCTAGTAAGTTGTGTTGAATGCCCAGTAACTATAGCGCAGCATGAGAAATGGAGGAGGAGGTCACAGGTCGACTCAGAAGGAGGGATGATGGTGGGTTTATGCGAGGTGAGGCCCGTCATGGAGGAGACGACGGGGAGAGATGACTTCTGATCCTTAAAAAATTTGCAAATCGCCACCAAGTGTGAAGGAGAGTTGCACTTATAACAGAAACCAGAGTATTTGCAAGATTTTGTTGAATGTCCACGAAGTCCACAGTTAAAACAACATCCATTAGCGCGATAGAAACTTACCCGTGACAAGTGGCTCTTCCTTTTTTTCACCAGCTTCCACCCTTCCGTATCAAAATTTCCTTTCTAGTTATGACAAGCTTCGTTGCTCCGGAAGTTTACAGAGGAAGAAAAGGAGGATAAAGGAGAAGCCAATGCGACAAAGCACGAGCCTAGGGAAAAGGGTAGAGGAGAAGAATCGTGAATGTCAGAAAAGATCTCTGTAACAGAGATATTTGCTAAAGAATTCGTAGTACCATTAATGTTGCAGTGAGAAGGGGAGAAAATAATACTTTCTTCACACAAAACCACCTAACATTGAATGTTGGAGGTGACAGGGTGGCGATACGAATTACGCATGTCAGGGATGTCCGCAGCAACGCGAGGTTGGTCCAGATGCTCCACCAAATCGATAATAAATGATAAGTCAGAATAAGATTGGGGATTAGCAATATAATTACTATGATCAGAAGGGTAATTAGGAGAAGACCAATTATAATCCGAATTAAACCTCAAGGGATGGTACAGAGAATAGCCCCACACGGAACTCAAGACGTCAGAGGTAATGGTGGATGTGGCAGTGTCTTGAGAAGTCCACTGACCAATCGTCTCTCCCGTGCAACTGAGAAGTCCTGATTTCCGACGACGACCCACCGACGACAAAGTGCCTACCGAAGTGTCGAGGGAGATCATAGAATCCGAAAGATCGAAAAAGGACCTTGGAGATGTAGATCCAACGTCAGAGGAACTGTCGTTCTCTGATACACTAAGGGGCAAACCCAAATCTAGAACCTAGCCGGAGCGATAGCGGTAGGGTTAGGACTTGATTCATCATAATAGGATAGTACAAAATGAAAGATCGCACCTCTAACATAAAAATTATTCAAATCCACACACAGAAAACAACAAACCAGATTATTCAACCAGTTGAAGGATAACTCCTTACAATAGAAAAAACAATCCACAATCATATCTATGTTAAGCCTGGGAGGAAGGAGGCTAAAGAAGCTATCAAAGTATATTACATACAGAAGGCCAGATCCGAGAAAGGGGAACTCGAATAGCCCTCCTGGGGGAGGGATCCTCCTGGGGAGTCAGGATCTGAGTCCCGACGAACGCCCTTGTGGATCAACCTGGGGGACAGTCCAAAGCCCCTAAGACAAGGAGAAGGAAGTGAGAACCTTCCCAACTCAACATACCTTCGGAGGAGAAAACAGAGACAGAGGGGATTCAAGTATTACCGAGCAATGACGAACCCTTATTGACTATATGACCGAAGGGTCGTCGACCTCCAGAGGGAGCCTTGAAGACTTCCCAATCGAAGTCAGTGGCTTGCCAGAGAAGGTCGCAGGAGCGTGAGCGGTGGTGCTGTGAGTGGTTACTTTTAGAGAGACGATTGCATGAAGACCATAACTTTTCTTACCAAGAGCTGTTAAAGATGTCGCGACACAATTGTCAAGTGTAATCATTTCTTCTTCCCAACATTTTCTTAAAATAAATTCCAATCGAAAATTGGAGATAATACTTTTAAACCAAAGTTCAAGATTTTTTCCTGAGATAAAAGTTGAAGAAATATCACATAAAAGAAAAACAGAAAGACCAGAACTTTTAAAACACTGGTCATGAAAGAAACTCATTTGCCCTTTCGGAATCCTTACCAATGCAGTCATTCGTTGTTCCATGTTCCAGAAGTTGGATGAGAAAAAAATGATCCAAACGACAATTGATCACCTAGCATTTTTCTGCACAAGGAGTAACTTACAAAAGAAACCAATAGATTATTTTGTTTTCTACAATTTCCAAACGTAAGGTCAAGAAACCCAACGTAAAAACATCTTTACAACAACAGGCCGGCTCCCTTGGAACTTCTATTTAGGAGACTCTGTCTCCTTTCGATGTAATATTATACTCTGTATTTCTTACTGTGCTTTTAATAGCCGATGAAATACAATTAAACATTTTACCAAAAAAAAAAAACAACAACAGGCCGGCTCCTTCCTCAGTTTTTAGTGCTGGATTTCTGTATGGTCGTGCAAGCTGATCCTTGTCCCTGCTAGATGTGAGATTCAGGTATGTTGTAATGGAAGGGTTGTTGCAGTCTTGATGGCATAAAAAGTTCTCGCTGAAGTCTGAGTTTGAACATTCAACTCCACATCTCAAATAAGAGAGTAATTATTTTGGCCATATCTCGTGTTTCTATAGGAAATGACAGTGACAAATTATACATGAGAATTCAAATCCTAGGATCCACCATTATTCTTTCAATAGAAGAACGGCTGAGTTTTATATACGGTTTAAAAAGCACATGAATGTTGGAATAGAATGCCCACTTCAGCATAAACCTAATTGAGAATGCAAGTCATCAAGATAAGAAGAGGGTTTTCTTTTTATGAAAAATTCTATGATATCCATGATGTTGTCTCACAAAATTGTGACCACCAATAGTTAATTACAATTGCTTATTTGTAAGTACAAATCTCATCATTCATATGTTTTAATAAATAATCAAAACTAAACATTTTTTGTACCGATTAAATTCTTTGGTACTCATGTAGATACTATAAACACACCTGTTGTACAGAAAAAGAGTAAGCATCCTAACAAGGGGCATTTAATAGTTATAAAAGATAAAAAGTATCCATATAACCATTTCCACTCCAAGGGATGTTTGAAGGGGAAAGAAGGCATCTCTTCTCAAATCCCACATTGAATGAAAAAAAAAATCACCAATCCATTAACCATAGATTATAGTGCCGTCACCGCAAAACATGTCCCTTACTCTATTACACAAATTTCCATCTATAAAGAGAAGGAACTTCCTTAATTGGAACAAGAGAGCTCGGGGAGAATGAAACTCACACAAAGACAGGAAGTATATTTCATATAAAAGGGTTATTTTGAGGTTTCTCGATTTTCCATATCAATCATTGTGTTTAGGAAAAAATTGCAGAGGGAATGACATGGTGATTGGCCTGCAATAAGAAATTTATTGCCTTGTTCGCACTTAATGGGTTTTAGGTCCCTAATTCCTGGGAAAAACTGAAAATATCAGGATTTAGTGTTTTAAAATTCAACCACTTAGCGGACAAATCACTACTCAGACAGCTAGAGCTTGGCCTTCCAAAGCCACGTGAGCCTGGTAGTCCAGTTTGTGTTTTCAAAAGCTTTTGGTATCATAGTTAGTTCTTAGCATAAATGACTACTTTGGAAAAGCTCAACAATTTGAACTCCTAGTTTCTTTCTTTTGAGCCTTTGTATACATAGTATTTGCTTGATAATTTGTTTATGATGATGATCACCTTGGGTCTCATTTTGTACATCGAGGGCTTGTAAATACAGTGCCCTTTACAATTATGCTTAGGGAGGATTTGTACATTCAGAAAGTAATCGGAAATGATTTGATCGGAATCTCATTTCCTGTTGACCATACAAAATAAAAGTGTTTGTGCACCATAAATGATTTCAAAGAAAACTCAATTCTTTGACTTTCCAGAGTATATAAACCACAATCGTTTTCATTTCTTACCCTATCTCATGGAATTTCGATGGAATTCTTAAACCTCTGCCCTATCCTCCACCTCATCCCCTCCCTACCCCGTCCTCCTCCTCCACCTCCTCCTCTCACTGCCCTATCCTCCCCGAGTCCCCCTTCTCCTCCACAAGTCTTCGTGCGACCTGTCCACCTCTTCCCTTCCTTGCCTCGTCCTCCTCCTCTCCTCCGCCTCCTCGAGGACGTTACTGCTACCACTGGGTGGTCATGGTGGTTCTGTTGACCCTAGGGTTCGAGATGGGTGTTCCCCTCCCCGCACAACGATCTTGGTGATGATTGGGTGTTCCCCTCCTCCGCCTCCTCCTCTCACTACCCCGTCCTCCTCCATCTCATCTTCCAAATCCGACAAGATCGATAAGGCCAACTCCATCTTCAACATCATGCCTTGTCAGATCACCGTCACCACCATCACCTGAAACTGCATCATCTCCACCTGTGCCTAGAACCACGACATTGGCCACGACCACCACTCGCACAACGATCTTGTGCAGCAACTCAGCAATTCAAGAGAATGCCTGAGAGGGAGAAGGGATGCTAAACACAAGACAAAATTATTTTGATGGTTTGATTAATAATTTATGAAGTCTATTTGCTGTAATGTTCTGGTTTATTTCAGTAGTTTAATTAACAATAATTGTAATTTATGAAGTCTATTTGATTAATATTCTGGTTTATTTGATTTATTTTAGTGGTTTGATTAATAGTAATTGTAAAAAGTTGCAAATTTATTTGATTAATATTCTAATTTATTTAGTTTATTTTTCTAAAAAGTTGCATATTTGATTAATTTCGAATTTAATTGTAAGGTTAACAATGTTTACTTTCCTTTGGAATCAATTGATAAGTACAAACACCTATATTTTAGTTTCCCTTGCTTTCCTGATACAAACAACAAGAAACTTGGTCGACAAGAAATCAATTTCCTTTACTTTTCCATTCCTGACAAATCTTGTTGACTCTAGAATTCCAATTCTTAACAATTCCTGTCAAATTTTGTGCACAAACATGTCCTTTGGAAGTGAATGGATTTGTTCAGTAACTGAGTCAAAAACTATCTTTTCCAGTAAAATAACAAAAAAGCACGGCAAACACCTACAAGTCTTCAAGATCCTCACCTAGATTGTGTCAAACAGGCCGATTGTGGAACTTCGACAGTATCCCAGATAAATGCTATCATTGTACCCAAATATTTTTTATAACGTAACACTACTGAACATAACAAGCAAGAAACAATATCGACAAATAAAAAGTTGATTCACAGTTGTCGATGAGCTACTGATTTGAAGGCAAAATCTATATAATTAAAAGATAGTAACAAGACATCAACGAGTAAAAACGTGTTGATTGGAAACAGAAGACTGACCTGCATTATTGTGAACGAAGAACAAGCCTTGGATAGTCCGAGTTCTAAAATTCTAACCTCTCCTCCCCTTCTTCTTCCCAACGCCTCTAGTGTCATGATTCTTCTTCAACACGGTCTTGTACCCGCCCTTCGTCGGCTTCCCCCACGGGCTCACACTCGGCCTCCCCCCACAGGTCCTCCCCTCCCCACCACCATGCGGATGATCCACGGGATTCATCGCCACGCCCCGCACCACCGGCCTCCTCCCCAACCACCTCTTCTGCCCCGCCTTCCTCATCTTCCAGTGCTTCCTCTCCGGGTTCGACACCCTCCCGATCGTCGCCCTACACCTCGAGTCAAAAACCTTCTCTCGGCCGGACGGCATCTTGAGCACGCACTTCCCGTCGTCCCCTAGCCGCATGATCTTTGCAGAGGTCCCGGCGGCGCGGACGAACTTGGCGCCTTCCCCCGGGCGGTGCTCGACACAGTGGACGAAGGTGCCAATGCGCATGGAGGAAAGGGGGAGGGAGTTGCCGGGCTGGGAGAGGGGGTCGAGCATGCCGTGCTTCCAGACGGAGGTGGCGGTGGTGGTGGTGTCGAGGTTGAGGACCTTCATGCCCGGATGGAGGTTGTCCGGGGCCAGGATGTAGCTGTACCTGAAGAGGCGGACGGCTTCTTTCGGGGAGAGGTGGGCGGTGGTGGTGGCGGTGGAGGTGGGCTGGGAGGAGAAGAAGGCGGTGAGGAGGGTACGGGAGGCAGTGGCGGTAGAGATGGCGGATCTGGTACGGGCAATGGCGGCGGCAGTGGCGGTAGAGATGGCGGATCTGGTACGGGCAATGGCGGCGGCGGCGGCAGCGGCAGTCGGCATTTTTGAGTGTTAGGGTTTTGCGGCGATGGGTTTTTACTCTTCCTATTTGGGAGAAGGGTCTGTTATGGGGTGGCCTGAGGGTCAGTACTAGGCAGGCATGCCTAATTTGACCCAAAAGCCGCCAACCGGGTTCCTGTGGAAACTAGGAAAGTAGGAATGTTGTGACTTGTGACTACAATGTTCTTTATTAACTCAGTTACTTGAATTCATTAATCTTTTTTATGTTTTTTTCTAAATTAAGTAGTAACTGAAGAATACATCGATTAATAAACAGAGAGAAAAGTCTATGTTCAAATAAGAGAAAAACAATCTTGAAAATTTCGATAATATCTATTCATAATGGAATGCTAACACTAGTCTTTTTTCATTGTGCATAGACAATGCAATCAACTAAAACATGAGTTCATGTGCAATTCTATGTAATTTGACTCTCTATAATTCATAGGCAACATTTGTAGAACTTCCATATAGTTAGATATACCGCATCTCATTCGTTCTGGTAAAAATCGTAGAGAAATCTATAGCCTAGATTTTGGAAGTTATACCCTCCTCGCAACATAAATAACAAACCTGTCTCCAGCTTCCAGCGTGTAACAGGCATGTAACATTGAAGATGGACATAACGAGTTATATTTTTGGAATCTAATTTAAAGTAAGTTTAAAGCTCGATACAAAACGAAGCTGAGTTTGTAAACTCTGGTGAGTAACGAAAGGAAGAGATACAAATAAGATGGAAACTATATAGCGTTTTGACATCTACAAATCTTCTTATACAACATTAGAAGAAGGTGCATAATGATTAACAAGTGTAGAACCGTAGGTCTAATAACATGAATTCAACAGAACCACAAGGCAATCTATATATAGATTGATAACGGAACGGCAATATCGGCATAGGGATAACAAATCTGTGTTCCAACATCTAGGCTCCCCTGAGTAGATGATTTGCTAGTAGCATTCTCCAATCAAGAGCACAGTTCAGCAACCTTGTTGCTGGATGAAATCCTGATAAGTTTTTCACAGCTTCAGCTTGGATACCATGTTTTCGGACAACTGCAAAATGAATCAACAACCAACAGTTTAAAATATAAATGAAATGCTTGAGAAACATGTAACAGAGAAAATGCGCTATATTACATTTTTCACTGTTTACGACCTGATGAGACACTTCATGACTTTCGTGACTGCTGTCCCAACTTTTTCACGCCTTTCGTATATTTATTGTTTCTGGTTTTTTTTCAAGTTTCAGAAGACCTTCACATCTTTAATTCTAGTATTTAAGCCAACAAAATGTGAAGAACACACAATTTAATTAAGAATCAACAAAAGAACTACTAGCTGTGGCATTTCTTCTTCAGTGATTAAGTTCATTTGAGGGATCTAAGTAGTATTAGTTCTTAGATATCCTTTAAATTAGTGGTTAAAAAAGTCCATTAGCTTAACTATTTGCAAGGCAAATGATGTAAAGGCACCAAATCTTTCAAATGATGCAGTTTACTGCAACCTTTTTAGATTAAAGAGTGCAAAAAAAAAACATGCTAACCTGCTCGGCATAAGGCAAATACTTTCCGTCAAATGTAATGACTACGCGATCTTTCCCGTCAACACCTTTAACTTTATCAACGGAACAGTAGAAGTCAATGGCCGACATGCTGAGCAGAAGAAGAAGTCATCATATAACTTCCAATGGCAAAAAGTTTAAAATTTCAAAACAATTAATCTATCAGAATAAAACATTAAGCACAATAACAGTCTCATACAATTCCTTCAAATCAAGATGTTGCTTTTAGCAAATGGTGATATCTGGATGACTGTTTCTCTTGATGATGGTAAAGATGAAATACCAATACATCAGAAAAAAAAAAAAAAAGGATATGCAGAAGAACCTTCACACAGCTTAATGCCAGTAGCTCTATATGACAAATTAGAACCTGCAAGACCATTCGATCCATGCTGCAAGAACCTTCTTATACAATAGGTAAACGCTGAATTGCTAGTTCACCACTATTACAAAAACCACATATGATATAAAGCAACAAGCTTGATCAGAAGAACAATTTCCCTCCCCACTACCTAAGGCTTGTCATCTTGTAATTTCAATCGGCACAATACACTATTAACGAAGAGGATGGGCAAACTGCATGTAGGAACAGGGACGTTCTGGCATTAAAGCATTATAAAACAACAATTAACCATATGAGTAGTTAGCTAGCACTTGCAAATTCATTTTCTCGATAGGTTCAGTAGGGTAATGTAAATCACTAATCGTCTGTTAAATAATCAAGCAGAGAGATTGGCTGGCGAATGTAGAGTATCTCACATGCCATCCCCAAAATCTTCATTAATTATCTCTTTGATGCTTTCCCCAAAATGCATGACCGCTTCATTCAACCTACAAATTACACATGATCTAGCTAGCATCAACTCCTCGTAATCAACTCAATAAAACAGAAGGATAACCAACCAAAAAAAATCGCAAGAAACTCTCTTTCAGATTTCAAAACCTAAATGTAACACTGATAAATCAGCATCAGGAAGTCTACATTCATAATCCAAAATCTCTATTCTAGCAGACTGTTAAAACAACCAGACCTAGAGTCTAGAGATACAAATATAACTTGGAAATCCATTAAATTCAACTCAAATAAATGTCATAAGAAGACTATACTAATTACAACCAAATCAGAATAACCTAATTTGCAACAATAACAGGTGTGTGGTGTGAGACTGTGAGTGAGAAGTGGTCGAAGCTAAAGGATAAACAGATACTTATATGTGGAGATTGAGTGTCGGATTTTCCTTAGTAATTCATTTGATAGTGATTTGAATTTAATGACATTAACTTCAAAATCATTTACTTCCATACTCTTGGCTTCACTTATTATATAATATAATCATTAAATATTGTCAAAAATATCCTCCAACATATTTATTTAAACCCTCTTCATTGGCACGACGGCAACGCAACTGCCACTGGTGAACAACCATCAGCTTGTGGAAATCGACGGTGGAGGAGCGGCAGATTTGCGAGAGGAGAGGATCCATAGAGGAGGAGGAGATAGAGAGGTTGGCTTGGATTACGCAATGTAAACAGGAAATGAAATGAAACAAGAGAAAGGAGTGAAGGACATAACGATCATTACACTGCTACCAATGTGTACACATAAACTAACTTAAGTTGGAGGCACCTAAGTGAATAATTTTGAAATTAATGTTATTAAAGTAGAAATTGGTATAAGTTTAGAATATCATCGAGTAAATTATTCTCTTTTAAATCTATGAGTCTATTTATTTGTAGATTTAAATTATTTGAAAAGTGTTGACTACAATGAAGTAATGTTTACTTATTGACAAAAAATAAAACTCCAAAAAACTCACTAGGTCGGTCTTTTTTCATTTATTTTTTTTTAGAAATGAACCCACTGATATTATAATTAGATTATTGTCAAAGGGGCTTCCTGTCAAATGAGAAAATAACCCAAGAAGAAGCGTAAACTTCAAAAAACTAATTACATTTCAAATTTGTCTTTAGTCACTTGAATTCATGTCTGGTATCTTTTTTTCAATACAATATTAAACAATCTTTTTTTTCAATACAATATTAAACAAAGAGACTGAAGATATAAAAAACTACCACAATGACTTTTGGCAAAAAAAAATCAATAATTTAATGGGAAAGTTGATTTCAATAATTAATGTAATTGTTTTTTTTTTTTTTGGTTAACGGTTGAGATAGTAAGAGGTGAATGTTCCAGGATTCGAACCTGGGACCTATGGCGAGTTTAAAGTTCTCCCAACCACTGTGACAATGAGCCATTGTCATAATTAATGTAATTGTTGATTGAAGTTGATCGCAAAAATTCGTGTCTCGTGCATCATAAATGAGACGGATTTCATCTTAGATTTTGTCAATAATACATACTAGATATGAGGTTAATAAAATCTTTAAAATAACAATGGTTAGTTTATAGACATATATTTTAAAATATGGTAAGTGTTTGGTTGAAAAGCTAACTTAGGAATTTGACTTGGACTTAAGAGTTTAGATTCATCTTGGACTCGACCTGACCTGAAACCAGAGTTAATCAAAATCATGTTTTGGAGCAAACTACTCGTGTTCTGCATCTGCCTAATTAGATCTCTGACGATGTAGTCCCTACTCAGGACTAATGATATTCTTATTGAACTTACATATTTTTGATATAATTCGAACACCAGGTGTTTGCCTGTTGTTAGACGATTCTATTTTTGTGGTAGGAATTTTCTACTCCACCTAGGAATGTAATATGGTACTGATCCTAATGTGTTTAAGCTTTTTACTTATATATTGATTACCGTTTACAAAAAAAACTTATACATATGGGCCCGACCACAAACCCAGTATATTTATAAAAGTTTCTTCCAATGAAAAAAGAATAAATTCATTGTCAACAATCCAATGTGGATTTTTTAGAAATAGTTTAGTAGGTGGTTGAAGACTAAAATAATAAACATCTTGGGCGCAAGATTTCCCATTTTCTTCTTCTTTTTTCATTACATTTTAAAATTATTTAAAATTTAATATATTTCTTAAACAAAAAATATCATATACTTATCTCTTTTTCCCAACTTTAACATTTAATATTTTTCTTATCTTTAAATTATTAGAAAACTTTTTAAGTTGTTTTTTTTTTTTTAAATTACCTTTATTCTTTGGCTTTAATTTTACATTTTCTTCCCATTGCGCATTGCACTAGTTTTTCTGTATGGGACTCCAAGTCAGATTAAAAAAGCATTTTCCCTTAAGAGACTATTTGAATACCAAGTGTGGAGAGAAAATTAGAGAAAAGGAGAGAATAAAAGAAAATAAAGCAAAGTCACTGGTAAGGAAATTCCTACAGATATGAATACAGTTTCAAATAGGAAATTACTTTTTGAAACCAATTTAGTTGAATTTTTAGATAAAAAATTATCAAATGTAACTTATATTTTGGTGCAGCACAACTATGTTGGTTGTGAGTACCCCACCTCGTACCATATACTTTTATCTTATACCATCTTTTTGTCATTTCATACTGTTGACACAGCAATGTACATAATAAAGGTTTTCTCAAGTTTACCAAACGTTTGAGAGAGAGATTCTGTGAAAGTAAATATGTCGATACCATGATTTATATCACTTTACAAATGTCCAGTTAGCATTTACATACATTAGAGGCCGAGATTAATGCCATGAGAGGCCAAAATTGTGGGATTCGTTTATACGAATGTTAGATTTATTTTTTATTTTTTATTTTTTTGATTATGTACTTTTTCCTCCGTCCTCATATGAAATATTGGAGAGAGTGAAGAAGTTTCTTTACTCGATTGCTATTTTTAAAATGGAAAAAAATAATGTAGTGAATCCCACGAGCAAGTAAAATTGTATGTGGTAAAAAGAACTTTATTAATTATGATAAAAAATATATTCAAATATCTATTATTTAGAAAAGTTAAAAATTAGTGGATCCACCAAATATATATTATTCTTTGAAACATATTGTTGGTCATTTTGCAGTAAATGGTGTTTCAAATCCTGTAAAGAAGGATTAAGCCAAATGTTGAAGTGTCTTATTTCTCAACACAACACTTAATCCATTTTACTGTCACTTTGACGGATAAGAATCACGGTCTTCCAGTCGTACAATAGTAGCATATCAAGAGAGTTGGTGTCTCAAGAGTAGAAGACTTAAATGAGAATGCCATATTGGTTACCAAAGATGATCTAAATGAGAAGTTAGACTTAATGAGTTTAAAAATATATATATACAAACCTCGATGAGTTTGTAAGTTTTTAATCATTTTCATATTCTTTATATTTTACTTATATATGATAATTTTAAAAAATGAGCATATTTCATGTATGTACCTACAAGGAAAAACCTTGTAAATCCTTAGAGGTTTGTGCCATCAAAATCAAAAGAAAACCAAAGAAAAAGAAATTAGTTTCCATTTTTTTTAAGTGGTGTTTGTGACTCCGTTGGAAAAAGAAATGGTTTTTGTTCGTTTCCAAGTTATAAAAGTCAAGAAGATTTTCATTTCTACGAGCATAGGGTAGAATCCTAATGAAAATACGTTTCTGTTTGTTTCCAATGACAAATACAAATATCAAAAATTTGGTTAAACAGAAAATAAATTTCGTTAATTTTTGTTTCATTTGGTTTCCTTTTGATCAATATTTTTCATTTCCTTTCGTTTCAAATGCACAAATAAGTCCTTCAGTTCAACCGTTGGATGTATCCAATGACTAAGAATCAAAGAGGAGAAGGAAGAAGAGGAGATAGAGATGACAATGTAGGCGACAAGAGACAAACAATACGATACACAGGAGAGGAGAAGCGTGTTGAAAGAGAGGAGAGGTGACAACATGGAAGAGGAGAATGAGGCAATGGAAGAGGAGAAGGAGGTAGCGGTAATGGAAAGGGACAGGATGGCGAGGGTAAGGAGGCAATGGTAGGAGGAGAAGAATGGAAGTGAGGCGACGATAGGAAGAGGATGGAGAGGCGATAGTAGACGTATAACGACGGTAGTGGGAGGAGGAGGGAGGGGAGGCGATTGCAGAAGGAGAAAGGAAAAGGCGGCGAAGGCAACGTGATGACGGCAAGAGGAGGAGGAGGAGGGTGGGGAGGCGACGGTAGGAGGAGGAGGAGGGAGAGAAGTGGCGATGATATAGAGAAAAGAGAGGAGAGGAGGAAGAGTAGGTGACATTGGAATTTAATCTTGGTTGTTAAATTATATGGAAGTTTAGAATTTTATGTACCTACAAGGAACACTTTGTAAACATCTACATATACATTTTATACTTTTAAAATTTACTATAACGTGACATTTTCTTACATTTTTTTTTGAGAGATTTATTATCAAAAATTATCAACTGTTATCACTCTTTGGAGGAGTCCTTGAAGACAGACTCAAAGGTTTGCTAGAAAAGCACCCAACATATCGTAACATTGGATTCCACTAAAAAATTGTCATCCCCATGCGTAACTTTGTTGTATTCTAGTTATTTTTTTTAAATCAATAAAGATGAGATTATATGTTATCATTTGGAAATCTTTACAAATAATTCCAAAGAAACACTTGTCTAATATAATATATCCAACATCTAGATAATTTAAGAGTATTAGAAAAGCCAAGCATGTAAGTTTGGGGTATGTCTGAAAAATTATTAAGAAATCAATAAAGTGAGAAAAACTAAATGCATGGTTTAACTGGCCACTAGATTAATCTCAACAAAGGCATGGCCACCTTTGTCAAGCATAATATATACAACCAAAAAGGACCAAGGAAAATCCAGCTATATTAATGTTATATTAGCTTTATTTTTTCGATTGTGCATTTTCTTCTTTATCTTCATATGAATATTTTTGTATTTTAGGTATATGTCTACTTATATTCTAATACTCTTTAATAATATTAATTTTCATCCTGTATCATATCAAGAAAAAAACACTTCAAAAACTATTAAGAAATCAATAGAGGTAGAAAAACTAAATGCATGGTTTAGTTGACGACCACAAAAATAACTAAACATTAATCTTAACAAAAGCATGACCACCTCTCTCAAGCATAATACCACAAAAATAACTAAGGAAAATCCAACTATATTAATGTTAGATTAGTTTTACTTTTTTGATTGTGCATTTTCTTATTTGTTTTTTCTGAAAACATTTTAATTGTTTTTTTTTTTGAAAACTGCATTTTCTTCTTTGTCTTCATATGAATATTTGTGTATTTTAGCTATGTGTATAATTATATTCTAATACTCTTTTATTCTATTAATTCTCATCTTCGATCATTATCGCTAGCCAATACCATTATGTCATCCACTTTTCTGCTCACTCACTATAGACCTGCAGATATGATAACAACAAATTCCAGCCTAGGATTTCAACAATAAGATCGACAATCTCGCAAAAATTGGCTACAGCTGCACCCGCCCCTGCGAAAACCCTAAGTCCTGATTCCTCCTCCTCTGCGCTCCCCGTCCGCCTCTGCGCTCCCCGTCCGCCTCTGCGTTCCCCCTCCCGGGATCCCTATGGCGGCCTCTCTCTACTCGCCGTGATCCACCTCCCTACAACCTCCGTTCGCGCAAAGCGGCTCTGGACGGGGAAGTGCTTTCTATGACTGGCGAGGTGACATCTCGACAGGTAACATCTAACCCCCCTTTGTGCTCTGAGTTGGTTCCTCTTAGGGGAAGCCGGAAGAGGCAGTCCCCCTTCCTTTCTGTCTCCAGATCTACCTCCGATGGGTGGGGGGAACCCCCCCAACCCTCTGCAGGCACTTCTCGGGCCAGTCCCGCCTCGGACGACCTCTTATCGTCCTGGCCAGGCTCTTTGACGGTGGCTTTTGGTCCATTTTCATGCTTTTTACGATTCTCGTTTTCTTCCTATGATATTGTTTATGTGAACTGCTGCTATATTCCTAGATCTATATCGCCGTCTTGGATTAATTTTACGGTATCATGCTATTTACATACTGATTTTGTTGATGCCTTTGGATCAGTGATATTTGGATGCATTTCTTCCTCTGTTTATGACTACCCTAGGTTTTTGGATTTGAATGGTAACTGCTTTATTTTTCATTCTCTCTCGGGGTCTCTCCCTGGGGCGCCTAGGGATTCCGATCCCGGGCAGCTGCACTTGATCTGTGTAGATCCTCCTTTGGTCCCCAGAGCCCCGGCGACCTTACCTCCGGTAAGCCGTCGGGTTGCGGCCCCTGGTTACAGTTCAGACGGACTCGAGAAGCCAAGAGAAGTTGGCTCCTCGGGCTCTGTGTGGGGTTTTTCACAATATTCCCCCCCTAAGTTTAGCCTGATATTTCGTGTGTTTAGTGATAATACAGAGGATTATTCCCTCCCCCCCTCACATTTTCGGGGACGATTACCCCGCGATTGATTTAATAAATCATATTACCTTCCCCTCCTATGTTAATGATGTAGATTTCAAATTCTCGTCAGAAATATCGGGGGGGAGATCACGTGGTCTCTGATTTGCCTGCTGACATAGCAGATTCAGGCTCGTACTTTGGGTGGGATTTTACGTTTTCACCTGATCCCGTGTCCTCGCGGGCTTACGATAAGCCTCCCCTTATAGAGGATCCCCCCTTGCCCCTTCACAACGTTCGGGGGATTTATACAACCCCTGTGAGCAGAGCACCGCTATTGATGTTGCACCTCGCCTTGAGCCCCGAGCTGGCTCACCCCATGCAGACCTCACGTCACTTCCTTCTGACCAGGGTTCCATCTGCAACAGTTCCGACGCCTCCTTTCTTTCTAACCCTGACTCCTCGCTTGTTTATGAGAGTAATTTTGCGTTTCCCAATACGCAATTGAATACGGATTTTTCGCTTCCCCGATTTTCCTGTCTTAAAGACGGTTCTCCCATTAGTAAGCGATTAATGGGGGTCATGACACCGCACGACACTGCATTGACATATCTCAATGCTAGCAGCACGTCTTCTGACAGCGAGATTTCCTCCCCTATTCTCTGCGGAGGATTGGGTCCTTCTCACCCACGTCTCTCTGCTAGTGAGATATCCTCTGACGTGAGAATATCTCCTGACATTCTCGACGCTTCTATTCCTCCTCCCTTATCTGGCTCTCGGTTTTCTCCTCTCGCCTTCCCCACTTCCGCTGAGGAGCATTCGGAGTGGACGACGATTTGTCGGCGAAAGGTGCCTTCCCCCTGGTTAGTTTCTGTCGAGCTTCTAAGCGATGCTATTCTTGTGGTCTCCTTGGCCACACTAAGGCTAACTGCAAATATACTGGTTTATGCTTCTGTTGTCTCTTCCCCACTCACTCGGTGGCCATTTATAAATTTTTTCAGGAAGGCAAAAGAGTAGAACGCCCTTCTAGAATGACAGGTCTTTCCCCTCACTCCCCGACTGTTATTCCACCATCTGAAGCCACATGTGACCTCCTTCTTTCGCTTTCATGTTGTGCCTTAGTCTCCTCTCATTCCACACAACTAACTAAGGAACTACTAGAGCACCATCTATCCACCCACTAGCCTTTGGCTTCAGGTGTGGAAGTTAAACTCTCTGCTCCTAGAAAGTTCCTTCTTAGATTTCCGTCCCAAAAAATAAAGACAGACACCCTCAACCTCTATGGCTCATCCTTGCAAGCCCTCCCGGCCTCTTTTGTTCATTGGTCTCCGCAAACTAATGCGGTCTTCACCCTTAGGGAGGAGGGAGTGTGGGTTAGGCTAGAAGGCATTCCACATCATCTGTGGAATGTAAATGTTTTTAAATGCATGGTGGCTGACTTTGCCGACCTCTTGGAGGTTGATCTCTCTCATGATAGTGCAAAGCAGCAAAGCTTTGCAAGGTGTCGTATCCAGTTGCACTACGGTAAAGAACTCCCGGACACGAGGTTTTATGTCTTCGGAAGGATTGTCTACCCGATCAAGTTCAGGGCAAGCTGGGATCTCTGCGATCCCTCTGCTCAGGAGCCGCTCAACACCCACCCCCAACAAACTTCCTGGACTGCTAGACCCTCAGCCGCCCCTTACCAGAGAGCGCCCCCCCCCCCCCCAAGTAGGAAAGCCTTCAA
>JAMKQA010004084.1:0-15010 GCA_024699735.1 Posidonia australis | reverse complement strand
CCCACTTGAGACTTTAACCCTTATATTCAAAACAAGAATATTACAAGCTACAAAAGTTTCCTTATTTGTACACTTGTATCACAATTTTCTTCTCCTTCCCGGAGAACCTCAGATTGCTTGAAAGAGAGAACTTTTGAGCACTTGCGATCTTGTTCTTGCTTGACTGAATGGATGTTGAAGCTCTTTGGGCTTGAAGCAAAGCTTTGGTCGGATTTTTTTACAACTCACTTGAAGCACTTAATAGTATCTAGCTCAATGAAGGAATTCGTGAATTGTGAGCTACATATGGACCTTAATTTATAGTGTTACAAGATTTCCTAAGTGTGACTAACGACTAGAAAATCTGCTGATTATTGACACAAGATTCGGTATGTCGAAAATAATCGGTCGACCGAAATCTACAACGGTCGGGACAAAACGGTATGCCGATATATTTCGGTTTGCCGAAAATCCATTTTGCTCCTTAGGTCCTTGAACTTCGGTGTGCCGCTTGATTTGCCGTTTTCTCCTGAAACGGTATACCGAAAGTATTCGGTAGACCGTTTTTCTTGCAGCTTTAATTTCTTTTGAATTTCGGTGCTCCGTTTGATTTTCCGATATCCCTTGAATCGGTATACCGAAAATATTCGGTATGCCGTTTTGTATATGAACTACAAAAACTTTCTTTCTTTTCATATCAGTCTATTTGTATATCAAGATTACAAATAAATGATTATTACACCTTTATAAATGATTTGCACATGTAATACTTGAGTGTTTCATATTTTCTTATGTGATTACTTGTATTTAATCACATGACATTTGTTATCATCAAAATACACATATAGATTTTTTCAACAGTCTTCCCCATTGCACAGGTGGTGGGAAGAGCAGCAATTAACAATATCAAAACTGCTTTTGAGGCAAAGCCATAAGGGGGAGCAATAGTTAGTGGAAATGTTTAAAATAGCCCCAAGCCAAGAATGATGCATATATCTGACCTTCACTAAATCTTTCCACATGGCTTGGCTATCATAGGAGAGTAATTGCCAAGCTAATTTAGATTTAAGAGCTAATCTAAAGTTTCTTAGGTTAATGATCCCCCAGTCATTATGCTGTTTAGGTCTACAAAGTAAACCCCACTTAACTAAATGCATTCCTTTCCCGACAGAAGGATCTGACTTCCAGAGGAAGTTACTCCTAATCCTGTCAATGTCTTTCTCAACCTGCCTAGGCATATGCAATACAGACATAAAATACGTGGGAATGGCTGATAAAACTGAGTTAATCAGTGTCAACCTGCCACCAAGAGAGAGAAAATGTGCTTTCCAATGGGATAATTTGGAGGACAATTTCTCAATAACAGGATACCAGTCCCTACGCGTGGCCCTCCTATAATGGAGGGGTAAACCCAAGTAAGAGATAGGCAAGACTGCAGACTTACAGCCAAGTATTTTACATGCATTATCTATTGAGCCTAGACCTACCCTAATCCCAGTAAGAGAAGATTTAGAGAAGTTAATTTTGAGGCCTGAGCAAGATTGGAAGCAGCACAAGATGTGGTTTAGATTCACAATGTTTTCAACACCATCAGCTAGGAATAAAATGGTGTCATCCGCATATTGAATGTTTAATACATGAGAACCCCCATGTGGGAATTGAATGCCTTGAATAAGTTTGTGGCTTAATGCTAACTGTAGCATACGATTCAAGACATGGGTAGCAATAATGAAGAGTAAGGGGGATATGGGGTCCCCCTGTCTCAACCCTTTGGTAGCTCCAAAGAAGCCGTGGGATGTACCATTAAGTAGAATGGAAAATTTTGCAGAAGAGATGCACATCATTACCCAAGATATCCATTTCCCCCCAAAGCCTAATCCCTGTAGGGAATCAAGGAGGAATTCCCAATTGACCTTATCAAAAGCCTTCTCGAAATCCAACTTCAGAATAAAGCCTGAAACCTTAGAGGAATTCATGAAGTGTAGAGTTTCCTGGGCTACCAGGAAACAGTCCCCGATAGAGCGACCAGAGAGAAAGACACACTGAGAATTGTCTATGGCCTTGTTAAGAGTAGAGGATAGCCTGGAAGCTAGAGTTTTGGTGAAAATCTTATAAATGCTATTCACCAAACTTATAGGTCTAAATTCTGCGATTGTATTAGCTCCTAAGCGTTTGGGAATAAGAACAATAAAGGTCTGATTTAAGGGGGAGAGAGTATCTGGATCACTAGATGTGAAAATGTGATGAAAAATATGCATAATATCTTCTTTCAACAGATCCCAGAACTGTTGGAACGTGGCTTTGACAATAGCGTACGTCAAAAGATGAGAAACCGTAAAGCATCTCGCTCCAGATCACGAAACCCTAACCGCTGCTCGAAAGCCCTCCTTCTCCGCGCCACCTCCTTCGATTGGGAGGCCTTTAAGGCTAGCCTTACGGCGGAGGAGGACGCCTCTTCTCCTGCTGCTCCGATCCACAACACTCGTCGCAGATCTCGGAGATCCCATGCTGTGGCAGACTCTGCCACTTCCCTTGAGTCCGAGGAGAGGCTCCGGGCGAAGAGGAACGCACTTCCTTCTGATGGCACACGGATCCATAGATCGAGGAAGATGATCCTCCCTTCCTCGTAGGTATGTGTTGCCGCGGTGCTTCCTCCTTCCGTTGCCTCTCTCTGCGACGGTATCCCACCTTCGGAGGCAGATAACCTCCTTCCCTTGGAACCCAGCTCTCTACTAGGGTTTTCCTGTCGAAATATCTTCTTATGAGTTGTTGATGCTTGAGAATTAAAGGTAGCAGCAGCACAATACCAACGAGATCTTCATATGAGATCAATGGTTGGATGAAGTTGACATGTGAATCACATCCTACCGTTAATGAAGGGACTGTATAGTGATACCTTGTGAAACATCACAGTTGTCAAGTGGTTAGTTTTTTCTTTCCGCCTTCTAATGGCTCCCAGTCTTTGGATCCGTTTGTTTGGTGGTTTTTAAACCATCAAACAATATTTTATTAAATTTTGACAATAATTTATTTAACAAACAGTAAACAACTTTTGTTTTCCCATGTCAATCCTGATGTATGAACCGAGATTCCTTTTCGAACTTTAGAAAAAAAAACTTATCAATATAGTTTTTTTTTACAGTAACCATAGATATAGATACACTTAAAAAAAAACCAAACTTATGGATTTACAGTTTGTCAATAAAATAAACATCATATACTACTTGCCACCAAGATTATTTAAAAAATAAAAAATCTATAACAACCAAACGAATAAACCTACAAACTACTTCCAAGTGCAATTTTAAATGTCCAAAACGTGTCAAATTTCGGTAAGTTAAGAAAATAAAAAAAAAATATACGCCTACTTCGGTCTCCGCGGAGAAAGGCAATTTTGGGATCCCCTGATCCCTCGTCCAAGTTCCGCGGCGACGGCTCCAAACCCTACGACTTCCACCTCGGTTCCCTCACTAGCTCTCACCATAAGAATGCCCTTGCCTCTTCCTCTTCCTCCCCCCCTCTGCTCCGACCGTCCAACTCCCCGTTGCTGCAGAAGACGCCTGCTTCGGTCTCCGGTCTCCGGTTTGAAGGATCTCGTTGCTTCTCGGACTAGCAAGTTGAAGAGGAGCCTCGATCTCTACCATGTCGAGGTTCTCAAGGTGTTTCGATGCGTCCTAGACGAGAATCGCCATGTGGTTCAAGGTATGCTATTTTCAGCCTTTTGTCGACGAGATCGGTGACTCGAAACAGCCCATGGGAAGAGCAAGGGGGTTCGGCCTCTCGCCGATATCTAGACGAGATTGGCCTCTCGCCGACGTCGATCTTTTCTCGTCGAGGTAAATGACTCGAAGGTATGTAATACAGCTAAAATGCTTTCTTACTCCTTCCCTCTACATATCGATCTGGAGACTTGTCCTAGGACGAGTTTCGATCTGCATCAAGGCAGATCGTTGGTGTGTCTCCTTTTATGGGGGCATCTCTTCTCCTCTCTGACCTGTTTTGAGAAGCAGCAATTTTCCTAGAGAATAGAGGGACATTATTTTCCAGATCCCCCTGAATTTGTATATTGATCTATCTCCTAGATTCTATGCTTTTCTTTTGTTTAGATTCGATAATCTTCCGTTATGCATCTTGAGTAATAGTCTTTATAATGACATTTGTTGGAATATGTTGAGTTTTACAGTGACACTTTACTCTGATCAGTGATGTTCTACGGTTAGGGCAAGTTGTTTGCCTGAATCCGAACACTCTGATTGTGATATAGAGAATGGTATTAAAGTTCTTTGGATGGAAAATTTTCTTCGGTTCCTGATTGTGTTTGTGAGTCTTTAGACTGGTGTTTGTCTCCGACGGATGTTATTTTTGTTCCGACGACTTCGAGATTTGTCGACTCGCCGAAGATGAGACATTACTTTAATCTGTAAAGGACATGCAAAACTCTTGAAATATGGATCACCAACAAATTAGAGCATAGACAAGTAATAATTTGGTGCCTCTGATTGTTTATATTGTAATATTTTTTGATTCTGAGTATTTATGGTCTACTCTTTGAAAGTAACCAAGTTTTTGTTTTGATTTCTTGATGGTAGACACAACCAAGAAGTTTAATTCCATAATCGTTACCCAAAAAGAAAAAAAAAACCCAACAAAATGTTCATATGCTGGCATTATGTTTCAATTCACCTCAAACTTCCATGTCAATGTCTCGTCGATAAATTGTAAACCGAATAAGTGCCAATGAAATGATTAGACATGAATTACTAGTTTTTTGTTTTTTAAGTGTGAAACTGTACCAAACTCATCCACGCTCTTGTAATAATCGGTTATAATCATAAACAAATAGTTAACCAGATTATCATGGCACTTGCAGCAGATGGGTGGTGAAATGTGCAGAATTTTTTTATGAGGATAAATTAAATTTCAAGTGTGTAAATCTTGTTCAAAGTGTACGTATTCCAATTTGTAGTGCATAAATAAAATCACACTCACCAACCAAACTTCATTCAATAACTATTAAACAAATACCTTTCACCACCTTATCATCCCATAGAAAGACTTACTTCATACATGGTAATCCTTCATAAATTAAAACTAATCACTAACATAACATTAATCTCAGATTAGCGCTGGCCTCCTTCTCGCCTTCCTCTCCATGGCCATCGTCGCCGCCCCCTCCCCCCTCTTCCACCGCCTCTCCCTCTATCCCCTCCATTGCATCGGTGCTGGCCTCCTCCTCGCCTTCCTCTCCATGGCCATCGCCGCCGCTGTTGTGGTGAAGCGGAAGAGCTCGATGTCGACGGAGATGAGCGTGCTGTGGCTGGGGTTGCAGTACCTGTTGCTGGGGGTCTCGGACATGTTCACGCTGGCCGGTACTCCGAGGCGTCGGAGAACATGAGGAGCCTCTGCACGTCGCTGTCGTGGTGCTCGACGTCGATGGGCCCTCTCCGCTCTCCCCCGCCCCCTCCGCCATGTACCAGACTCCTCCTTTCCCGGGAGGGTTTTGGAAAGGCGTCCTACTTCAGGAACCCACAGGTTGTGGATCGGGACAACAGTCTAGTTCCAGCCTCCGGACTCCGACTGCTGGCCGACCATCCTGGTTGCTACCGTCTAAGACCTGGTAACCACTGTCGATGGAAAAAGAGAAGGCAGGTACGCGGCAAGGGGAAGCTTCTTCCCTCCCCCCTCAGGGCTAAACCAGACCTTCTCTCTGGTTCTTTGCTCAACCCTGTTCTATCCTTTTCTTCGACGATTTGTCGAATGGTTTGCGTCTTACTTGGTGCAAGATGGGCAGATTTCTATCTTTACTTGTTCTAATTGATTTTGCCCCTCTTCCTTCTCTATTGGGCGAAATTTGTCCTGCTACTACTATTGATGCCGTTTTTCTTTGTCGGTGTCTTCGTGGTGACTGGTTTATTTTTACGAAATATTGTTTTATTGCTGTTAACTTCAGATCGCGATGCATATCTGTTTGATCTAGCTTTGCCTGGTCTTTTTACACCAGTAACGGGAGATGTCCTATTTCGTCGGTGCCCAGTAGGGTTGGGTATCTTCTTACTTGGAAACTGTTTCGAAAATTCTGGAAATTCTGTTGAATGCAATTCGGCATTAATGCGCTCTGTTGCGCGTCCTCTCATGTCACTGCATTTTTTTAATGTTAATAAAAATTCGAAATATGAAGCGTTACACATTCGCGCGGGAAAAATCTCTGACTCAGAGATTTCCTCCGACAGTGGAGAGGTGAGAAGCCGCCCTTTTCTGACATGCCTTGACACTGGACTTTTCGAAATTTGCTCTCCTGGCATCCCTTATTAATCCTGGTTACTTTGTGTTACTGATTTATTTCTGTCTACTCTCCATCTTAAAATTGATCTATTTTATTCTGGTTGGACATTGTTATTTCAAATCATTCTCTGGTTGATTTGGAATGATTACCAATGATATCTCTTCATTGTTTTACTGTTGGGTAGACTCTTTGGCTACAGGTTTCGAAAAAAGTGAAAATACACGGACAATACCATCTTATCAGCATAACAGAGATGTGGAGCATAGTTCATTGACTCCCAGCAATCCCCAATGTGAGATGGAGTATAATACTGGAACTCCTGCTCTTCCCATGCGTGATTAACTTCTGGTTAATTGATACTATGCAACTTGCAGTTGCTGAGTTTTTTGATTCATAAGATACTTGTAATATTTTTTGGTCACCTGCTGTGTGACTGGTTCTGTTTATTTTGTTTGGGCAATACTCTGTAATACTTTGGATGACTTTTTACCTTATTAATATCAACTAATTACCGTTTACAAAAAAAACATAACATTAATCTCTCAAGATTCAATCCTTCAAAAATGTAGAGCGTTTAAGATAAAAGAGTTCGTGATATACAAGGTACCCATAATTTCAATACAGTCATTCGTTCGATTGATCATGTCGTAATAAAACTATCTTGTGTCATGACTCATAATGGTGCCACATATTGGTAACCACAGAAGCATAAATGAAATCTTCTATATTTTGTTTTTTTCCTGTGAATAAAAATCGAGGACTCATCAGCCATCCCTAGGAGGCAGACTGACACTGTTAAATTCAGTCTTATCAGCCATCCCTACTTACTACCTATCGGTGCTGCATTTGCCTAGTTAAGTGGAGAAAGACATTGATAGGATTAGAAGCAGATTCCTTTGGAATTCTGATTCTGCTAACCACAAAGGGACGTATCTAGTTAAATGGACTTCTCTCTGTAGATCTAAAAAGCACAAAGGGTGGGAGATCATTAATCTCAAAAACTTTAACCTAACTTTGAAAACTAAGCTACTTTGGCAATTGCTTTCAGAGAACTGTCACATGAAATGAAAAGAACTGGTAAGGACAAGATACCTTCATAAAGTTTGGCCTGGTGTTCTATTAAATATCTCAGCTAACAACTGCTTCCCTCTTTGGCATAGTTTGAAGAACTGCTTTGATATACTAAACTGTTTCACCACTTTTCATATACAGAACGGAAATGATACTCTATTCTGGGAAAATAAGTGGTGAAATGAGACTAAACTAAAAGTTCTTTTCCCTGAACTTTTTTCTGTAAGTAGGTTTAAAAAAACTTCCATTAAAAAAACCTTGGAGCTATTCAGAGTTGATTTCAATAAGCTCATTAATTATTCCAAAGTTCAGTTGGAAGATTGTAATCTTCTACAAGCCCAGGTTGATTCTCTAGCCTCTCTTATGTAGTCAATCTCTTTAACGGAAGATAGGGACATCCTTTCATGGATGTCCACCACAAACTCCAGTTTTTCTATCAACTCCTGCTACAACACCTTAAATGATGGTGGTATTAGATTCCCCTTTTACGGGCACATTTAGCACAGTTGGACTCCCCTAAAGGTCAAATTATTCTCCTGGTTGGTATTACACAATAAGAATTTGACTAAAGAAAATTTAGACAGAAGAGAGTGGACTGGACTCCAAAATTTCATTTTTTGTAACTCCCACATAGAGTCTAATACACACTTATTTATCAATTGTTCCTATATATGGCACATATGGAGATTTTTCTTACCCTCTAATTTATATCCAGGCTACTTCTGCATTGCAAATTTATTCCATTATAAGCCTTCTCTTACATTTACCTTAAATAATCGTGGTTGGATTGTCTTACTCCAAATCATCCTCTAGTTGACTTAGAAAGAGAGAAATAACAGAATTTTCAGAGGCTCTTATAAATCTCATTTACTTATATTTTCTGATATCATTTCCCTAATGTATCACTGGATAGATATTTATGCTACATGGTTTGAGAAGGATGAAATGCTTCATTTAATCGCTGTCATGTCTTCAGCAAGGACTGCATACCCAACCTCGAATCCGTCCTCTTCCAGGGATTCTATGGAGGCTTCTCAACCTCAATCCTCTGAGACAGTCATGTATGATCCTTCCACTGAGGATGGTTTGGGACAATGACAATCCTGATAAGTCCTTTCTGTTTTGAAATATCTGCATTTTTAGCATGTAACTCTTAAGGCACAAGCATTGCCATGGTTACCCTGAACCGTTTGGTTCCATATTTTGTAACATTCTGGACATATTCTTCCCTTAGTGGTGATTTTCATAACCAATAGGATTAAAATCAATACAACTTACCGATATCAAAAAAAATAAAATCGAGGACTCATCCACAGCGGTTCTACAGTGATAAAGGTCTAAGCAGTTAGACCCTACAACAAATTTTTTTTATTTAGTTATTTTTTTTGGTTTTCACTTATCCTAAATTTTCCTATTTTTCCGTTTTTTTTATGTTTTTCAGGATTTTCCATTATTTATTTTTTATCTTCCGTTTTTTATATAATTCAGTTTTTATTTGTGTCTGGAAATTTACAAACAAATATATACCGACATTACCTAATCAAAAAAAAAAACGAATATTTTGAGTCAAACACAAAGCTATGGTGTACTACGGACCCGGACAGTGTTAGATGGTGAAGGACATAGACCTATTTGTGCATGTGCAATACCAAAATATAACAGCTTAAGATATTTGCAAACTCTTTTAATTTAAGCCACAGCCCACACCTCACCTAGTTTTGGATTCTTGCAATCAACCACCTAATCTTCAGTGAAAAGTTTAGATCAGATCGCTATATGTGCTAGCATTAGACAAACTAGGGTGACGCATATGCAACACGTGTACCTTTGTTAGATTGTTGTTGTTGTTGTTGTTTTTTGTAGTTTCTGTGCAGATTTTGTTATCAACCCCAGGTTTTAGGTTTCATTTTGCAAAACAATACACCCACATAAACTGCCAAAAAATTAAGGTAGATAGCAGTCATATCTCATATCACAAAGCTAGAAAATAAAGATGACTCATAGCCATCAAACAATCAACATATCTAGTGCATTAAGCATGGCATCATATCAACAATAGCACTAACATATCATTGTCTTTTTCTGACCGGCTCAAACCAATTTCTTGAAAACCATCCCTGATAAGAGAAAAAGCAACTTTGACTATGTCCACAGTGTTTTCCCAACCGGATGTAAATACTAAAAACAACCAGCATATAATATTCTTTGTAAAAACAAAATCATCTGTTAAGCAGAACTATGATCGGAAAAACGGTAAAATTCCAAAATATGCCCTTGTTCATTAGGTGTTCGCATGAATCCGTTGAAAAAAATATGCCAGTTTGCTGAATGCTGATTATCTTATAGTAACTATCTATCAATGACAATCATATTTAGCAAAACTAATCATTTACTCATCTTACTATATTTCGTTTCAAAACATTTCCCAAAAAAAAAAAAAAAAACTCACTGTACTATATTTACTTGTAAAGTTTACATTATCTACATAAAAATGCTACCTGACAGTTTTCGGTCTCTCCATCTTCTGGCAAGTCAGATTTGCAGCATGATCATCTTCTTCAAACCGGGAAATATAAGCAGTCTCTACATCAATGATATTCTATCAGTCTCTCTTCCACACCTCAGGTAGCAAAGGTCCTCACATGATTTCCAAGCCTCTGATCCATATCCACACAGATGTTTTGTTGTTTACAGTTAAGAAACCATCAGCTTGAAATGTTTCTTCTTGATTATTGAGTCTTCTTGTATTCACATTCAGAAACATATCATTGTTTGTTTGCAACTTGCAGTTACAAATGATGGACTTGAGAAAGTATCCTTTATTACTCCAATATTCTCGAACTGTCATCAGAACAAAGTATAGAACTAGTTTTTAGACACAACAGACATAAAGAAAGTACACAAACCTTCTACAGATACATAGCAGCCAGCAGATGACTGACTGTCATATACTAATACCAGGCATGAGATAAGATGTCATCACTAACGCTTAAGAAAAATCTTAAGAGCCCATGCACAAGAAAATACAAGAATCTCATATATTGTGCTTTGCATATTAGTAACATGCTAGATTTAAGAGCATACCTAAATGTCTATGACAAAGCCACGAGTTATGTTGGGTTTAATGTGTAATAAGAAATAGTAATGTGGTTCAGATATAGTATGTCTCCATGAAGCTATAGAAGTCCTTGTCTATCCTAAGAGACACCATAGAAATAGACGATTCTTTAAAGAAGGCATATTTGGTTTCAATCGTAAAAAGAAAGCAATACGCACACAAATATCAGATTTAACCAGTGACGTATATTATATAGTCAAAAGTGTTAAATAGCTACTGCAACCAAAAAGTAACAAATAGATTTCAGAAACAATCAAACTAGAGATTTAAGTTAGAAAGCATCATTAGTTTGTGGTACATAAATAACCAAGTGAAATAACTTTTAGATTACCTATAAAAACCATGATTACTGCATCATTCCTTCTGCTGTAGCAACTTGTCCCACTGATGTTTAAGCACATCACATGCTTTGAAACATGGAAGTGCTTCTAGTTTCAGAGTTTCTTGAAAAGAAACCTCGCTAATAATTTTCAACCTCAGCAAAGTCTCTATGGCACTGTCAATTGGCATCTCAATCTGCATATATTAAGCTGCTGTATCAAGATTTTGATTCACAATTTACAAAAACAAACCTACTCAGTTACCTTTTGTGAAAACTTGTCATACATGAACCTTTCGCATGCATCTTTGATGCTTTTACGGCTAGACCTCTGCATATAAATGCATGATTAATTCATTAAAAAATTCCAATATATAATTCAGCAAGTGATTAAGTCAGTGCTTGCCAATAAGCACGAAGGTTTTGGTCTGAAGATATATTTAATGCATAAAATATGGTGTGCCTATGATTTTAAATGTCGATTTCGTATCAGACTTCGATAAGTTGAAAAATAGACACGTGTTGGAGAAATATCGGTATGTCGGTGGAAACACGGTAAAAAAAATTTACATTTGTTCAGAAAACTTCTATTTCGATATCGTGTCGGAGTCATGTCGGTAAATTAAAAATAAGAAACATGTCAGAGAATTTCGATGACACGCGTAGACATTTAGTACCATGAATGTGCCCCAACTTAAGAACCTACAATTATGTGGAATGTCATTTGAATTGTCTGAATCAAGAAATTAAGCATCAGTACACCTAGTCAAAATGTCAGCAACACTGTGTTAGCATTAAAAATCACCTAGTCAACTAGGTGACAATCTTAATAACCATGCTCCGTTGATGAAGAGTGTATGGAACTAAAAAGGTCAATTCAGCAAAACATGTCTGGCATGTTTCTTCATATGTACTAAGTTTTAACATCTATTTAATCAAAAGAGGAACTCAATGCACCTGATATTTTTCAGAATAGAGCAGAAGTGCATATGCCAATATTGCTTCCTTATGCTACACAGAAAGGACAAAAGTTTACGAAAACAAACTTGACAAAAGTTGTTATGAATTTAGTAAGAAAAATAGGGATGTCTTTTCCTCACTTGCTGTTGTTCAGATGCATCTAAAAGGAAGTGCATGGAGCCAAAACCACTCGCTAGAGTTTTCTCATAGAGAGTCCTGTTGACCAGAAGCTGGAATGGAAGATCATATTGGTTTTATTGAAGTACTAGACAAAAATATTCATAAAAATTGACTATCACTAATATCTAACTAGGGAAACAAATAACTTTAAAAATAGTGTGAATCAGAGCATGAAAAAACAACGTTTTCTATGACAAGAAGAAAACATTTGCATAATTTTATTGAATTTGATACTTTAATTTATTTCAAAACTCAAATGGTTAGAATTCCCCTTTTTTACATGCCAATGTCCCCCCCGTGTGGAATAAAAATTTCATCAAGTTGGCCAACAAGAAGGAAAGCTTGAGATATTTCTTGTAAACTAGATGATTTTATTGAGACAGCTCATATTTCAGTATAAAAATTTACTAAATAGATGAGTAACGCAACTAGTAATGGTGTAATTGAACCCTCAGAAATACTAAAGCATAAAATAACCTCCATATGGGAATTTGTACTTTTAGTGGTTCTTCAAATTTTAGGATGTTTTACAGAAAACATTTTTTCCTCTACCAGGCACCAGGAAAAATACACTACAGTTAATGAAGATAAGAAAGCATCAAAGCATCTCAGAATAATTTTGCAAATTATATAATAAGAAATCAAATTGTCCTGCTCAATCCTAAACATATTGCCAGTAGGTGAGTGCCTCTAAAACATCATTCACACGCTCATGTAGAAATCATGCTGGGTGGTAGCCAATTCTCTTCAAAGTTCAAACCTTAGAGGATGTCTTTGAGAATGTGAATTGAGGTCAGACAGCTTTGGCTTGGGCCATGTATGTCTTGTGGCATCCAGGTTGACAATCAGATTGGTTCTTGCCTTCTTGGACTGAGTACCCGAGTATTATATAACTTCTATCCCCACCCCAACTCCAGCTAAAATTATTTTCTCACCATCTGTTCGTCTCCTCTCTGTCTCTCTCTCACACAACCATGTCTATCAAACACTCTCGCTTTCACTTCAACTCAGATTTTAAAACTGGAATTTCAATACACAGCATGCAACTTCCTTCAAATCTTAAATATGTTTTAATGACATAATACAATGTATTTCAACACCTCAGATGGCCATCATCTATTTATATGAGGTTGTTGGCATAGCCCTTTATTTAAAACTGTTGCTTATATTAGCTCATACTAGGGCTTTAACTTGGAAATCCAATCAAGACGATTTCCATTGACCTTGTACCATGTTAAGATGGAAGTTTCTATTGACCAATGTCACACTACCATGGTGTCAAATTTCGATCCGTGGCGGCGAAATTTCGCCGACACGTATCGATGGGTGAAAGTAGGGAAACAACATTATGAGGTATGTCGCGACTTACCTCATGTCAGACGATATTTCAATGGATGTTAGTAGATATTTGATATTTTTTAAGGTAAAACTTCACGTATCACCCGACATGCCTTTCCCGCAACACGACACACGACACGACTTTAAAAGTCACGAGATTCCTTCGTCTACCAGCGCTTTCTCTCATCTCCTTTCCTCCCCTCCTGAAGCTTCTCCAACAGTTCGTCGTCATTCAACGTCGTCGTCCAGAAGCTTCTCCCGCAGTCCAGTGCCGTCCATCGTCTAGCCTCCAGCGTCGTCCGTTGTCTGCCAGTCCAACGTCTTCCATCAGTCCGTCGTCGTCGTCTAGTACCTTCTCCGGTTCTCACGTTTGTCGTCCGTCGCCCTACGTCGTCGTTTGCTTCGATCTCCAACTAGATTCGTCATCCCTTCGTCACCCCCTTTCCTAGAGCACATCTTCGAGTAGGGAAACCTAGCCATCGGTACCGTGGGCCACATGGGCCACAACTCAGTTGATGATAAATCAGGACGAAGACTTTAGTATTGGAAGACTTTTGTAATTTCAAGTTGATGATAAATCAAATCTTAGAATAAATCATTGAGGAGAAATTTTAAAATAGATGATAAATCTTAGAATAGATCATTGATGAGAAATCTTATGATAAAAACAATGGGTTATGTTTTTTTTTATTAAAAAAGGATTGGACAGCACAACTATCCTTCTTCGTTTTTTTAACTTGTGTTGTCTAACCTTTTATGTTTTGTTTTAAAGTTCGTGTTTAATGCTTTATTTTTCTCTTATGTACAAGAGAATGTGATTTATAAGATAAGGTGGTTTATAACAAAATTTTCAAAAAACTCTCTTGCCATCTAGCTTTATCTTATGTCAGTTTTTTTTTAAGTCCATTCTTGCAAAAGTAGTTTTACTGTCTTTCAAGTTCCAACAAGTTAAAAATATATATGAAGCATTAACAATAACCATCATTTTCTCCTTTTTCTTTTTAGCCTTTGTCTTGGAGTAAATCTTTTCTTTTATTTAAGAAATTCTCATATTTATTTTGTAAGTAATTAAAAAATAAAAATTTAACCTAATAATATTTCAATTCATTACATAAATAATAGATCTAGCATAATGATTCTATAAAATCAGTAATTTTTTATAATTTTTTTTAAAAATAAGAATATTTCATAATTTATTTAAAAATCTGGAAAATTTAAAAAACATCAAGAATGATTGTAAAAATTAGGAATAATTATACTTGATGTATTTCTATTTATTAGATCTTAGATTTTTGCATGTAATTTCATGGCTTTTTGCGTGATTTGTAATTTGGAAGACTTTTGTAATTTCATTTATTGATTTAATTTTATTATCTTTAATTAATACTTATCCCATACTTAATATTACTACTTTAGTATTGTTGTACCACTTTCATATTATACTACAACAATAAGATTGTATTGTTTAAAACAACTCTCATTTAAATCCCTTTTTTTAAAGTTTACATGCAATCTTAGATATAAAGTATAAACTTAGATTTTAGTTAGATCTACCGTAATATTGCATAGATCTAAGGTTTTTTTCAAGTTTATTTTATTATTTTGAATCTTAATGTTAATAATTTGATATATAATTATATAAATTAGTAATTCTTTATAATTATTTAAAAAATCAGAATATTTCATAATTAATTAAAAAATCAAGAAAATATGAAAAAAAAATCAAGAATAATTGTAGAAACCACTATAACATGTAAAAAAA
>JAMKQA010004083.1:0-21287 GCA_024699735.1 Posidonia australis | reverse complement strand
AAGCATCACATTCTCATCATTCCTACATATTTAGCATAATTTTTCATGCATTATCTCAGATTTTGCCCTAATTTGGCATACTCTGTAAACGAAGAAGGAGAGGAGATGGGAACGCGTACCAGGCTCCGGTGAGCTCCCCGCATGCCCGACGCGCTCCAGTGAGGCTTGGTGCAAGCTCTCCTTAGCTCACACGACCTCCAAAAACCGCGACCTTCCTCAACCTCCTCACTCCCACTCGCCCTCCTATTGGTTCTTCCCCGCTTGCAGCTCGTGGCTTCCAATCACAGCCACCGCACCACCTCCTCTTAAAGCTCTCAAACGCGCCTGCCATCCTGGAATCCCGCCGGCGCTCACAACTACACCAGCACTGGACGGAGGGGATGGGACGAGCAGCTATCTCCCCCGCTAGGTCTCACGGGGTCGGGAAAGAGGACGCGGCAGGTCACGGGTTGTCGTTGGCTCCCCTTTGACCGGGTCCAAGCCCATGTGGCACACATGGGTCCCAAGGCACAAACAGGCCCACAAGCCAAAAACACACCACAAAGGAGAAACCAAGGGCACAAAACACAGAGAAGAACCACAACCAACCAACTCAAACTGAATTAACCATTAATAAACCATATACAAAAATTACAAGAAATCCATGGTTTATATAAAATGGAAAATTCCAGGCACAGATGTTACATAATCTTACAGAATATCCAAATTTTCACAATTCCTTCCACTATAGCCTCCCATGGGTGTCACATTTGCTTAATCGTATGGAGGACAATAAGCATCTCTTTGAATGCAGCGGCTTTGAGAATTTGTTAGCCCTGGTACGTACTCCTTTGCCTTGGCCACTTCTACATGCATTGATGGCTTTCTGAACTATTTCCTCCAACACCTACAATCTTGCGTGTGGGGAAACGTTGATCTCTTGTAAGGAAGCTACCTCCCTTCTTGGCCTTGCAGTGGAATCCATGTCAATGCCAGACAACTGTTTCGCCATATCTATTGAGACCGTGGATGCTAGGAAGATTAGTTAGTTCCTAGGCGAGGGTCAAGAGGCTAGTAAAGCTCTAATGCACGAGGGGAGGCTCTATCTCCGAGGCTTGTGGGAAGTTATTTGTACTCAAGATTTGTCCCTGAAGGAGCTGCAAATGTGCTTGTTCATCAGAGTTGGGGGACTTGCATTGTTTGCAGACGATCACTTCACTTTAGACCTTCACCACGTTGATCTCCTAATGCTAGTGGTTGTTTGTCCTTGTGGATGGATTTTTGGGGGTTGATGTAGAATCGTCGAGGTGTCCACTCACTTTGATGATTCTTATGATCACCACTTGTTGATTTGCTTTTGCCGGTTGACAAGATACATTGTGGGACTATGGAAGTTGTGATAATGTGAGTTCTCGGTTCATTGGGTCGATGGTAGGATGCTGCCCAACGATGTCCTTGTGCTTTGTAATATCCTTCCCTTCAAAAAAAATGAAAAATAAATCTAGATTAGTTTTAAGTGCATTAAATGAAATAAAAAGAAACAGCAAATAACACAAACAAATGAATCTAATACTAACCGGGAGTTGTCCCCACATGCATATGCCATGGTTTAATAATGTATGCAAGTTTTTTATGATAAAATAATGAAGTAAATTTGAAGAAATACTCCCTTCACCCTTGGTGCCTTGACGTGGGGGTTGAAGGAAGTGAAGGCCGGTTTACGGAGCTCTAGAGACACGTTTTGGCTATAGAAAGGGACTAAATCTTTGGTGGATCCGAGCTTCTAAGGATTTGGATATGGAGGAGGAGCTGGAAGCTCTCTCTCTCTCTCTCACAGGATCTCTCTCTCTTAAGCTCTCTAGGGTTTCTAACGACTCCTTAGAAATTTTGAAGTGCCTCCCCTTCAAATTCCTGACCTAGGGATTTATTTATGGAGTTTGGGGGCTGGGGATCTCGTCAAAGACGAGATGTAGATCAAGGACCAGGATGAAATGCTCTTAAAATGTAGAAAATCGAGATATGATCTCATTGCCTATGAGACAGGTGACAGAATCATCCAATTGCCACTCGACTAGCCTGGAGATTCTATTTTTGGCTGTACATGATGAATCAACACTTAAAAAGTAATGAAATCTGCCATGTAAGCCAGTTGTCGGTGCATTTAGTGCCAAGCTACCAAAAAGGCATTATTTGAAAGATTTAGATCTGAAAATATCCATTATGAATCTATTATCAAATATTGACCAAATCAATTCTGAAAAATCATACTCGTAATTGAAGATATTTTAGATTAATTTCTAAATTCAAAATTCACTTAAGATGTTAAGTAAATTGGATTTGAAAATTAAATCTTTAATAATTATGAGAAAACTCAATTAAAATCAAAGATGTATTTGATTTAAAATAGATTGGCAATTAATTGGATATTTTAAGTTTTTATCTTTATTTTTTGTTGCATTATCATGTTAATATAAGCTATAACACTAAAATGTGATAACTTATCATAAGATTTATTTTTTTTTTAAAATAAAGATAAGTGATCTTAATTATCTAGTCATCTGAATTTTAATAATTTTCTAGAATTATTTAGCATTTATAATGATTTATATCATATACATAGGTATTTAAATGTTGAAAAATTATAGAAATTATAATAATTATGGGAAAAATCATGATAAAATTTATAAATATCCCATATATGATATTGAGGTTCAGGATGACAAATTATTTTGAGAGGGTAGTCCAGAGTATCTATCGCTTATTGTAGTGGGGTCTTTAGAACCTTGTCGCCTCTTGAGATGGTGACTAGACATGTCACCTCTTTAAGAGGCAATTAAGATTGTTGCCTGTTATATAAACAATGTCCTGGTCTTTTATAGTTTACCCACTGTCTTTTATTTTATTCTATAGAGATACAATAAAACCTAAAAAAACATAGAAATTCCATGGAAAAATCTAGGAGGTTAGAGCTCCTTAGCTATGTGATCTCGGACGCTTCAAGGGTTTCTATCCTAGGTGAACTATGGGAAATGCAAAAATAGGATATCTACAGATGCCCCTCATTGGAGTTGATCTTAGAACAAGATTGGCTCCAAGGTAAAAATGATATCTCCATTGAGTATTTTTTGAAATAGGGAGCTCACTCTCAAACAATCCGCCACGGATTCCAAAAAAAGTCTGCATCTATTGGTTTCAGGACATGGTCGCATAGTCGAGTGGCTCGATTAAATTAGGGATGCCGTCATATTGAAGGCTCAGGCATGGATGGGTCAAGCCAAGACTATGTGTCGCAACCGGTGTCGAGACCTATGAACCATGTAGAGTGACACTTCAATGGAGCAGAAACTAAAGAAAGTAAAAGAGTAATTAAAGAATGCCATCATATTGAAGGCTCGGTCATGGAGAAGTCTAGCCTCAGTCATGGAGAAGTCTAGCTGGGGCTATGTGTTGCAGCCGGTGTCGTGACCATGTCAACCATGTAAAGTAACACTTCAACGGGGTAGAAACTAAGATAAATGAAAAGGTAGTTTTGTTATGGCTTGTTGTTTAAGAGTTTGCTCGGATTGTGATAAAAAAAGATATGTTTGATTTGATTAGGCTTTAGGAGAATAACATGTTCTAAGGATTTCTAACACTCTTGAAGAACATTACTCCGTCAGCGCTCCACTTCTAATGCATGGTTCCTAAATACATGGATGCATGGTTCAAGCAAACAATATGCAAATGCAAGGGCAATCATTCAATGCAATGAATGGTCCATATGGTAGCTTAGGCTGGTGGGGTACTGGTTGTTTCTAGCCATATAGACATATGCAAGGTGAGTGAATGCAATTCGTTGTGGTTAATTGCTTTCTATCTTTGAGCATGACTAGTACTCTCAGGAAAGGATTGTCGTCCCATAACTCGAGTTGGTAAGTAAAGGAGTTTTATGAATAAAGAACGGGGTGAGAGAGTAAACCCTTTATTTGCCAAACCAGGGTTTGCCTCTTAGTCAAAGTAGTGTGTCTTCGTACACAGTTGGGACTCCAAAGGCGGGAGTCCGTTCTCGGTGGGACTTAGTGTGGTGCCACGATGGGACTTGATGTAGCCTCATGGTGGGACTTGATGTACTAACACGTGGTGGGGTGATACCTGCACACTTAATAAACATGTTAGTAATTAAAAGGGTGTACCTTTCCTTTGATGTAGCCTCAAAAGGATCGGCTAAGTTGTCTAGGAAAAGTAATGTAATGCAATCTTTTCTCCCTTATACTTAAAATTAGGTGGTGGGAATAGGTCTTAGTCTCAGTTGAAAGGTGGAAAACAAGAGCCCAAGGGATGCCGATGGTGTGCCATCTATGGATGCTCTGAAGATCATTGCAAGGCAACTTCTTTGTGGGGCAAAACGCACCCAAGCCGTGAAGGCACGCTTGAGTAGGATGTTTAACTCGAAAATCTAGTGGATCGATGGTTACATTACTAGCCAAACCAACTCCAGTTTTCTTACTTACTATGCTTTCACTTGTAGGTAAGGTAGATGCTACTACTTATTATTTTTTTAGCTTTTTTTTGGTTTTTGATTTTTTTGGATTTTTTATTTTATAATTTTTTTGGATTTTGAATTTTCTATTTTTTTTGGATTTTGAATTTTCTAATTTTTTTTGTATTTTTTTTAATTAATTGATGATGATGATGAATGCAGTCACAACCCTCTCTCTTATGCATTTAGCATTGCTGCCTTGTATTATCCAAGGTGAGAGAGTTGTCCCTTTCATCATGCCTAGACCTTTTGAGAACTTAGGACTTCGTACTGGCCTTAGTTGATCGTTATTTCCCTTATTTACTTAATCCCTGACCTTTGAGGGTTTTGTTGTCCCTTGCCTATTTGTGGGAGAGTGGGGGAGACTTAAGGTTCAATAGACTCTCGGTGTCGATTATAACTTTTGTGCCGCTCATCGGTGATTGGCCCTAATGTGCTTATAATAGCTAACCCAAGGGTCTTGGCTTTTATTATTTTTTCATTTTCTTCTTTTTTTTTCTTTTGTTTTGGGGTTCCCCTCTTTAGTTATGTTTCTGTAGATGCCTGCCCGTAATTGCCTTCTCAAACTTATGTTATGATGGCACATCTACTTATTCATCGGTTATCTCACCCAATTTTGAGTACCCACCCATCACTGCCTTTTCGGACTTATGCTATGATAGTGTACCCTAATTTTCTTACACTCTCCTCTTTTGAACACTTTTCTAAGTTATTTGGTTTTGATGTGCTCCTCTATCACTGTCCTCTAGGACTTATGCTAGAAGGCCAAGCTATACAGGGTGAGCGGCTTTTATGATATGCCTAAGCTTTGAGTCTACTTTGCTCTTATCACCCTATGCAGGTGTATGTGTAGATAGGACAAGGTTAAGGTTACCCTAGTTTATTAGCTTCCTTTCTATTTAAGAGATAACTTTCTTCCTTAGTTGGTACTAGGTCTTGGGTCTTCTTTTAAGCTTTTAGCATGTTGATTGAAGGGCGTACTTCTAGAGTACATGTAACTTCCATGGATCTGAGGAGATCTTCAGGTCGTTCTACCCATTGGGTGGATCTTCTATGGGTGTTACAGTCTTTGCTTAGGAACAACCTTGGATAACGTTTTGACAACTCTGCCTAATGTTATAAGGTAGTCAGGTGTGTGACTTACTCTCATCATTCTTTATTATTGTTTTCTTTTACTACTATCATTAAATCTATCTGACCCTCTACCATGCACGATGCCACCCTCTCCTTCTTTCTCACCTTGTCCTTCCTCCCTATCGTGCACACCTCCTCCCTCACTCCACCATCTCTCCCTCCCTCTCTCTCTGTCCCTCCACTCACTCTATCCTATCTCTCCCACTCACTCCCTCACCCCCTCTCCTTTCCCTTCCATTTATCCTCCCTTTCTTGGTGTGCTTGAAGATGGGCGATGGCGTGCAACGGTGTGCAGTGACGTATGGAGCTCCGGGGAGTCGCCCTAAAGGTCAAGGAAGTGTTAGTGTGGGTCGAAGCTGCTAGAGGTGCCAATGGTTGATTGGAGGATCATCAGAGGCCATTTTGAGGCACGTACCTCACCTCTAATAATAGAAAGAATGACAAATGGTAGAAAAACTAGGATTGTATGAAATCTACGTAAATTTACATTCTTAAAATTTATTGTGAATTTATGGAGATTTATAGTGACATTTATGGCCATTAATGGTAGTGGTTGAGTTTTGGGTCCTTTTGACCCGTCTAGCTTTGTGATTTTATTACATGAGCTGTGATGCATAGATTTTTGTTTGGTTTACATGGTTTTAGAGTAGACTCGTGCATCTGCATCCTGCATTTATCTTGTGGATTGTGGTTTTTGTTTGGGGGTCCGCCTCATGGTCCCATTTTGGGTGAATGGTTTTGGTTAGGGCTTGGGCCATTTTCTGGTTTTGCAGAAAATGGCATACTAAATCATTTTGGTATGTCATTTTTATATCAGTTTTGTTCCTCTGGCCCTGGTTTGGTCGACTGAATTCCTATGGTTTGCCATTCTAGGCCGTGAGTGTTGACTGTCGGACCTAGTTCGATCGACCAAATCAGATCGATCTTCCAAACCAAGGATTTTTGGTCGACCGATCTGGTTTCGATCTACCATTCTGGGTGTCTGCACCCATCTCAGTTGCCCGATCTGGTATTCGATCAACCCCTACTATTTTTATATATGTGATTTCCGAGGATTTTCTAGATTGGTTTGTTTTGCTCATTTGAGATGGAATTATGGGCCATCGGTAGTGGTCTTGTTGGACACTTGATACATCGGTTTTGTAGAGATTTTGGAAGAGCTTTCCAAAGATATAAAATGATTTTGAAAGTTGTTTTTAAAGAGATATGTTGGTCCATTTTGGAAATGGATTTCCTGGTTTTGTGTGCGGGCCGCATCTCCCTGGTTGAGGTTGAGGACCAATAAATTGTAGGCAAGCGTTCATCAAGTCTCGGAGGTATGACACTTCTTGACTGTCGTTCGCAGGGTCCAGGTTGAGGTCCGTGAGTTGAGGTGTTTTGTGACATGACGGGGAAGTTTGACACTCCTGTTGTCGCAATGAGTATTGAGGTTTGGGTGTTGTCGGGGGTAGAGGTATGAGACTCTCTCCTAAGCACTATGTGGAGGACGCCGTGAGGAGGTGTACCCTGTGATGGCTAGTGCGGGTGGGACATGTGCTCCGTAGCTGGTAGTATCCTAAGAGACAGGATTGCCTTCCTAGGAGGGGTTGGCTTTGAGAGGGTTCTTCTGGTAGGAGAATCGACGGTGGTTGGCTCCCGCACAGGGTAGCACATCGTGGTAGTGCAATACACTTCGATGGTTGCTTATGACCAGAGTTGGTTGCTTGGCGTCAAACTTCCCAACTCAGAATGTGTGGTTTTGGTCATTGAGGGTCTCACATGTGATTTTGGACTGGTAGAGCCTTCGCTTGTTGATTTAGCTAGTGTGGGCTATGTTTCTTGTGGTTTGGGCCTAATAGGGCCTTGATTTGTGGGTTTCGGCCTATTGGGCCCGAGTTGTTGGTTTTTGGTGGATTTGGATAAAATGATTGCAAAATGGTTTTAAAGGAAAATTATTATAATTGTGTTTTTCGTCATTTTCGTGGAGTGCGTGCTGGATGACTTTTGTCACTCATGCTTGTTTCTCGTGGTTTTAGGTTACAGGTGTAGGCGAGCAGGTGGGTTTTTGCATAATACACATAGTTTAGAGTCTTGTAGCCGCACACACAGATTCATGATTGTTAGATATTACTGTTTAGCTTTTAATTTCCTATGATTTAATTTATTTAAATTACTGTGGAAAATTGGAGGCGTTATAACTGCATCACATCATCCACCTTGTATTAATGCATTACCTCCTTCGTGCGACTATGTTATGCAAGGATGAAGTCTCGCTTGTCCTAGATTCTCATACCGCATGGGCAAGACCTAGTTTACCTCTTTTGCGTACCTTTGCTCCGCATGAATGAAGTCCCGTTTGTTTTGGTTTCTCGTACTTGACAGACAAGACTTAGTTTGCATCAGCATCAACATTAGTCACTACATTAGCATCTACATCGACGACGAGTCATGATTTTTAATGCATCCTCTGAATAAATGATTCAAAGCCAATAGTAAAAATACCCTCCCGAAGAATCAGGCAGGGTGTCTTGTCAATCCTAAATATCGGTCTTGGTCCCCTAGACCTCGCTCAAGGAATGGCATCAGTTGACACCTCGATTTTGCAGTCACTTATCAGTAGATCCATTGTAAAGAAAACACTCTAGTCATGATAGACTAAACCAACTCCGTAAAACCCAACTAATGCCACAAAATCCAATCTAAGATCCTAAACCAGTCTGACATCATGAAACCATCACCAAACCACAAGCCCAAGCCCACTGAGGTTCAAACACTCAGGTAATAAGTCTAAAATCCAACAACCAAACTCTGTCAATGGTCTCTCGCATGCAGGTACAACGAGTTGGGTGCGTGGATCCCTTAGGCTAGTAGCAACGCAACATAGTTGATCAGTCCAACCATCACATGGGTCATTGGCTTAGTGCTCTTCCTTAGCTTGCATGGACTTTAGCATGCACCCTGACGTGCTTGGAACCATGACACCTTGCATCCATGACCAAAACCCTAATCCCATCCCCTCGAACTAATCTCCACCAATCATTCAAATTTCAAATTAATCCAACTGAAACCCTACAAACACTAATACCACAAGAGTTGATTCTTCACATACGTGAAGGGCATCACATCCGTCCTTGAGTCTGAGCATCCCAGAGCACACCCTACGTCCAAAAACCCTAGAAACCTTTGGTCGTCGATTCTCCCAAGAGTTTCCTTACAACCCTTACAACTAGGAAACTACTCTGGTCCTTTTCCAGCCTTGTCTACTGTTAAGCACGCTATTGGGCATTTACTATGGCTGAGCATCCTCCCTGATCCCCAGCCATCCTTTTACAACCCCGTGTGGCGACTGAAATCACTCGAAAAATCCACCACTGCCTTCACGTCGAGAGACAAAAAATCTCATCACATTGCAGGTATACATCCAACTCTTGCAATGCTCAAAATTGTCTTCAATTCTACGTAGTTTTCCATTCATTTTTTGTGAGTTTTTCGTTCGATTTTCCCAGCTATATGCATGCACTTTGTGATGGGTACCCATCACTCGTATGAGGCCGTTGGCCATTGAATACGAGACGAGGCTCATCCATACACAAGCACCACATCCTTGATGTCCTTCGCGACGCTCCAGCAACCCTCCCTTAGGCCAACGACGTCCTTGTTTAGGTCGACCACCTTTGCAGTGGCATATGGGTCAAAGCCATGATATGAAAGGTGTATGGGCTGTGGGGCTCGTGTTCTTCCCTTCTCATAGCATTTGCATGATCTCTCCACCTTTCCCTTACCCTCCCTAATGCTACAAGAGGATCTCAGACACCTCCCACCATTTTCATGACCAGACGACGCAAAGCATCCCAGTGTCGATCCACGAAGGTGGGGGCATACATGCATGGGTTCCTGATCCATTTTCAATCAATGAAGACATCCACGAGAATCCCTTCATGCTCCTAGACCATTAAAATGCATGTTTTGATCACCATTTCTCCCCTTGTGCAATGAAAAGTTCGCTGCCGGAAACTGCAAATACCAGTACCGCATGCTGATGTCTTGTGCTAGTCTTGTGGGTTGGTCTCATGGAAATTTGGGTTTCAGTGTAGTGGACAGAATATGTTTGTTTCCATTTCGTTTGTTTTAGTCTGGTTTAATGGTCTTTGATCTCTAGTTTTTGCTTGTTGCTTGCAGTTGCATAGCATTAAACATTGTGCCCAGTTGGGCATATATTAAATAACATTCATGTTTACATAACATACTGCATCTTACCTGAGGCATACATTAATGAGTCTTTTGCATTTGCCACACACATATGAGCAAAAAGCATTGAAAGACAAACTCGTTAGGTATACAAGAGTGTCTAATACCTTCCTCATATGTAACAGGAGTCCTTACCCATTCTCTGCACACAATAATCTATTTGTTATCTATTGACATTAGAGTCGTAAATTTTACTGATTTCTTTGCATTTGTCATGTTACATACTCAGTTTTCTTCGTCTTCTGATTTCAATAGACTAAGTGGAAACTCTGTTTTTTTCTCATATCTTCTCTTTTTCCCTTTTTGTCTTTCATTGTGACCGTATGGCATCTGTGGACTCATTTCACATACTTCGGAGTGTCGACCCCCACCACGCTCGTATGGTCACACATGCTATGCCCTACCTTCCACAAGGAATCCATCATACCATGCTTATGATGGGCTCGTGATTATGCCAAGCACTTCCTCAAGTCATGATGGAGTTAAGAAAACTATATAAGAAAGGCTTACTTACTAGCACTTCATCAAGTCATGATGGAGTTAAACAAAACTTAATAAGAAAGGCTTACTCATAAGTTGGGCCAACTTAATACAGAGTTCAGGACCTAAACAAGTACTGCAAGTAGGCAGACTACTGATTTGAGTTAACCGTCACTTACTCAACAAGATCATTAAATAATGCGATCGATAATCCAAGATTTCTTCGGTAAATTGAGTTCAACGTCGATCCACTCTTAATTAGTGGCATCCTATAACTTGTTCACTAAGTTGTGGGAAGCCTAAGCCATAAGGATGTGCATGTTTTATGATGTTGCGTGCACAATTCACAAGTATCGTACGCACCTAGAAGCTAAAATTCCTTCAATACTCCAAATCCTAATGAAACCCTAATGTTTACAATACTCCAAATGCTTCAATCTTGAATTGACTTGTGCGTCATAGGGTTTTGCACTAGATTAAGGTTTGTGCTCTTCTTTGTCGCGTAGGCCTTTTGATGTGGAAGTTCCATGCTGCAAAATTGTGCAACCTAATTGTTAAACTTTGCTAGAGAATCATCCAATCAAGGGGCAAAGTGAAAGGGGTTAGTTGAAAAGTACCATCACCATTACACAAAGTTGGCTTGTCACAAAGAGTTGCGTTTTCGTTTCGTCTGCATGCTGCATATTGAGAAAGAACCAGGTAGAGCACGTCAATGTAGGGTCAGCAACGTGTGGTTGAGAACGTCCTCAAATTGATCTAGTTTGTCCAAATGTATTTGAAATCTTACCTAGATGAGATGTCAAATTTCTTCTTTTGGTTGTCTCACTGGATATCGTTGCCGTTTCTGATCTTATCGAGAAAGGTTAGTTTTATTTTGGTCATCCTTAATTGTTCTCTCTTTTCAAATTAAATATTAGTTCATGCTATTTAATTCAAGTTATAAATAGATTATAGAAACTCTACAACATGAAATCAGTACTCTTTGAACATCAATAGTAATTTTGACGTTTATTGATTTCCTTATGGAGAGTTTTTAAATGATCTCCATCTAATTAATCCTTTGAAGTTTGTTTAACTTTAAAAATTATACTAATGTTAGAGGCCTCTATCCTAACACCGTCATGTTTGACTGTAGTTTCAAATAATCCTCTGTCATTAATTGACTAACCACAGAGGCATTAAAGGCAATTATGCAGAAATCAAACTGTAGACGTCTTTTTTCTCATTTAGTTGATTTAGCGTAAAGGGTTTTTTGAAATTATGGGCAAATGTGAAAAAGTCACGATAGAACTAGGGGTGTAAATGGAACGAATACGAAGCGAATCTATCAATATTCAAATTCGAATTTAAAAATTTTTAACAATATCCGAATTCGTATCCATATCCAAACAAATGTTAAATTTAATATCTGTATCCGAATTTATCGAATACATTCGAATTCAAATATTATTCGAATTCGACCAAGAAACCTAAATGCGAATATATCCGAATCTAAAATATCTGAAAAATCCAAAATATAAATATTATAAACTTGTAAATAATAAACCTAAAACCATCACTTGACCAATAGGAACTTCCTTTGATTAAACATTAACCATAACTTCTATTTCTATATTAAAAAATCATATAAAAGAATTTTATATTAAAAAATCATATAAAAGAATTAAAAAGAATACAATCAAATTATCAAAAGAATGTATAACCTGTGTTGGATTATAAATCTCTACTATTATTAGAAGTTGTTTTCTTAGACATCTTTAAAAGATTATCACCCTATATCAGAAAAACAAAACAAATAATACAATTATTCAAGTATATGCTAAAATAAGGTTGCAATGTTAATTTTAAGCATAATGGCCCATGAAGTAGTATTCTAGAAAATCTAATCATCAAACTCCTTGAGAATGGTTGACAGATAAACTGCATAAATTTTATAATTAAACAACTTTCCATATCAAAGGAACAACTCATAAATTAAAACTCACACACATGCGTTTTCATACCACCAACTACAGTAGGTCAATAGCAAAATGAACAAAAAGAGGAAAATTACAGAAATTGAAATGACTATTTCTGATAAACTTGGAGATGAGAACTCTCCACTTTCTAATCTCCACTCTCCCATAGTTTTTCACGAGGACAAGGCTAGATGGAGTTCACAAGTAGAGAATCTAGAAAATGATTTAGATGCATGTTTCAGAAAACTTGGGTCTGAACTGCAGAAGGTTCTTGGGTTGCAGTTAAAACTAGAAGAATGTCTGTCCTCAATGATACAGTTGAAGCTAGAAAACAATGAAATGTTTGTTATTATTATAATGTTTCAATCAAGAATTTTTGAACTCAACTCTGAAGACATTAGCTACGCAGATGATGTGAATGAGGTTACCTTTGAATTAAAGCATTGGAAATCAACTGTCGAGCAAGCAAACAAGTTCAAATTAGATGTAGAAGTTGAAATGAAAACTTTAGGACATGAATGTGACAAAATAAGAAGGGATTTAGATGTGGTCATCTTGCCAAATTGAGATCAGAATTGGACTTTAAGAAGGAAAATTTGAACTTTGTTCAAGAAATCAGACAGAAAAATAGGAAAGTTGAGGTTCTTTAGGAAGAAGTTATCCAATTTCAAAATGTTTTCGAATTCAAATTCGATTTGTTGAATATTTTTTTGGATAAAGATTCAAGATTTCGAATAGAGATTTGAAACAAATTTTCGAATACTTTTGGATTTCTCACACCTCTAGATTGAACCCTTGAAAATTAAGAGATGCTTAAAGTTGAACAAACAACAAGGACCTATATGAAAATTATCCATTCACTAGTTTTTGGATTGCTCATTTGTCAGGTATTTTTCGAAACATGATACAATCTTTGTAAAATTTGTGATAGGCATTGGTTAAAGGGAAGTAGATCAAATTTCTATCAAGATAACCGTCAGTGAGATAAGCTTTGTATATATATATGTATCTATGTATGTCGTAGGACAACACTGAGAGATTCCCTTAGAATAAGAATTAGTTCAGATTTACAAAATTAACAAAACCTTAATTGTTTTTTTGTGAGGCAGGAATCAGGTCCTTGACGTTTTGTCCAACTGCTTTAGCATGTGCAAACAGCTCCATCTCTACTTTCCATTCCTCCCTTGCTTTAATCTAGCACCACCTTTTTTCCTAGTGGAAGACACGAACTTGGATAATCATCAAAACTTTCAGCATTGTCAGACTTGTATTTCTTTGCGCATATAAAATCCAAAGCCAGCAGCAACCTAGAGAGAGAGAGAGAGAGAGTGTGTGTGTGTGTGTGTGTCTGTGTGAGAGATATCAGCCATCAGGATATGGATAATCCTCAACTTCAACCTCAACCTCAGGGTCTAGTTTTCATCTCCATCCCAATTGTTGGTCACCTGATACCAATGGTGGCATTGGCCAAGCGCCTTGCTCCTCGTTTCTCCATCACCATTCTCACCATGAGCGCCCCTCTTCCCAGCTGGGCCACAGCCTCTGGCGCCTACCTCCGCTCGCTCCGCTCTTCCAAAGACGACGACGACGACAACAAGATCCGTTTCGTCGAACTGCCCATGGTCGACTTCTCCATCGACGATGCCCACCACGCCTTCACCACCATGTCCCGCTTTGTCGATGCCCACAAGTATCACGTCAAAAGTGCAGTCCGAGATCTGCTCGTCCATATCCCTGTCGCCGGCGTTGTCACCGACTTCGTGACGTCCATGATTGATGTCGCGAACGAGCTCGGCATCCCGGCCTATGTCTACTTCCCCTCCAGCGCGGCTTGTCTTAGCGTCATGGTTTACCCTCCACTGCCATCTCAGCTGATGGACAACATGGTGGAGGTGGTTGGCATATCGCCGGTGCCAGCCCACGCCTTGCCCAGCCCAATGACCGACCCGGACGGGTATGACACGTTCACCTACCATGGCCGCAGATTCAACGAGGCGAAGGGGATCATAGTCAACACGTTCAAGGAGCTAGAGCCCGCGGTCGTCCAGGCATTCTGTTCTTCGATCACCAGTAGCTCCAGATCCACTGCAGACTACTGCGGTCGTGTTGCTCTACCACAAGTGTACACAGTGGGCCCCGTGCTGTCGCTCCCCATCACACCCACGGCGGAGGACTGCAGCTGCATCCATTGGCTAGACGAGCAACCCCCTGCCTCGGTGGTGTTCCTGTGCTTCGGAAGCATGGGATGCTTCGAAGCAGAGCAAGTGAAGGAGATGGCGGTAGGACTCGAGCAAAGCGAACACAGGTTCCTGTGGGTGCTGCGCAGCACATCGGTGGAAGCAGACCTGCAAGACGTTGGCCTGCCCGAGGGGTTCTTGGAGAGGGCGAGAGGGAGGGGGATGGTGTGGCCTTCGTGGGCCCCGCAGATGGAGATTCTGTTGCACAAGGCCGTGGGTGGCTTCGTGACACATTGCGGGTGGAACTCGCTCCTAGAGGGCGTGTGGGCCGGAGTGCCCATGCTAGCCTGGCCGTTGTATGCGGAGCAGAAGTTCAACGCGTGTGAGATGGTGAGGGACATTGGAGTGGCGGTGGGGCTGGAGACGACCTACGGCGATGGGAGTGGTTGCCGGCTGGTTGGGGCAGAAAAGGTTGAGAAGGGGGTGAGGAGTTTGATGGGCGAGGATGACAAAGGGAGGAAAGCCAGACTCAGAGCCAATGAGATGAAGGAGGCAAGTAGAAGGGCAGTTCGGACTTCGGGCTCTTCAACTGATGCATTGGAACAATGGATCAGAGAGCTCATCGAGGTTCCATCAAAAGAAAACCTATTCTAGACATAAGTGGTACATGCCTGTCTGCTTTTTATTTTCAATTTTGTTCTGATGTGTTTCCAGATGCAACTATCTATATGTTTACTGTGAAAACACAGAAAATCTCATGTGTTTGCTAAACCATTAAATAAAATATATGAGCGTTTGGAATTGAACACCCTTTTTTTTTCTTTTAAATAAAAATAAAAATACAAGTAAAAATGAAAATAAAAATGACTTTATTCAACCACACCTCCCTCTTCTCATCTCCTTCGCATCCTTTGAGGTTTTAAGTTGTTGTCAGACTCAGTGGTGGCTTGTTTTGAGATTTGAACTTTGAACTTCAAGTTTGAACTCAATCCAATTCAAACACAAATACATAACCACATATATGCATGTTAGAAAAATACATCTAAAATATTTATTAACATATTTTTGTAATATATAATGAAAAATATTATTGTCAAATATTTGCAATTAGGAAAAATAAAAAAATACTAAAAATATTATATTAATTTATTTATAAATTAAAAGGCATATACATAATTTATTTTTGTTCATTTCATTACATATGTACTTGAGATTTGATTATTATTTTACTCATATTTCATCTTCAATGACGGAGATCAAATATCATATCATAAAGTATTTGTATTGTAATGAATATGTTAAAAGGACATATGGTTCTTAATTTTTTTATCTAACATATCCATATTCGTATATACATTTAAAAATTTTAAACAAATGCGAATATGATAAAGAGTGTATTCAATACGTATTCCATCCATGTCGACCCCTACTTGTGATGCCATCTTCTTTTGTTTGGTAGTCTCAAAAGGCTTTACTAAATCTACATAGTGGAGAAGCTTCACTCAGTTAAAATAGAAATACATGACATGTCACTAATTGCATAATAAAATTTTAGAATATGTTATGCATGTGAAAAGTTTAAACAAATGTTAATATTTTTCAAAATATGTGATGAACCAAGTTAAATAATACATAATGATCATTCAAAAAAATCCTCATATTTATATCAATATCTATAGTACTAATTATCACTTTGAGAGACATGTCACTTAAGCAAAAAAAACAATAAAACATGCACTTATGCACTTAGTTTAATACATAAAATTTACATACAATGCCATAAAATTTTTGATATCTCTTGTATTTTGAAGAATCAACTAAAAATATCCATATCCATAGCAACTATTTCATATTAATCTGTTATTATTTAATGCCATTATTCTTAGAAGTTACTTTTTGTAATTGTATTAGTCCTTGCAACATCCATTCAAACTATTAACACTTTTATATTTTTCAAAATAAATATTTTTTGTACTTGCTAGATACATAATTAAGAAATCAATCAATATTAATATAAAATTTCTATATCCATACCAACTATTTCATTCAAATCTATTTTTTAATGCCACTATTCTTGGAAGTTACTTTTTGTAATTGTATTAGTCCTTGTAATGTAATGGCTCGAGTCGTTACCATCAATTAAAACTAAACATAACTTTACAAAATAATTAAAGGCTAACTATGATATCTAGACTACCAGGAATTTGTAGTGTGTAGCTAATGACTCCAGCTAGATGCACTAGTGAAACATCGACTACCATCTGCACCTGTAGTTGAAAAACACCAAAGAACACACATGAGTGACTAGAAAGTCACTCAGCACACACTCCACTAAAAAACCACAAGAAAATCGGGCAAAACCAACAATATAAAAGAAATCTTGGCAGACTTTAAAATAGTTTTCAAAATTGCTTCTCATTTTCACAAATTCCATTGGAAATCATCCATATAGCAAAACCAAGCCCAACTAATATGTGCAAAAAACCAAAGCCACACAGTGAGTCGGGTTACACGGTGCTAAATAACCCACTCTAGTCACAAGCAGACCATCGAAGACCACCCTGGAATCTGCACTGCTACAGACAACCACCCTATAGAGAAGTCTACTGTCCCGACGTTCCTCCACCTAAGGAACCTTCAAAAGACTAATCTCACACGCAGAAAGTCTACTCATCCTACTACTGGGCGAGTCATCCCTCTACCTAAGGGACAAACCATAGGGTACGCTCTCTCGATGTCCTACTCGATGCTTGAACCCTATTCGTAGGCTCTGGCAACACCAACCACAACTTGGTATCCATAACAAACAGGGTATCATGTCTAACTATTCAGGAGTCTCATACCTCCTTTGTCCGCTGCTATGATACCACTAGGTACTGACGACACCTTGAGTATCAGTATCTGGAGCAATCGAAGGCTCACATCACTAGGTCCGAATGGCACCACGACCCATGGACCTTAACCTCGACCTCGTGAGCGACAATCCAGATGTTTCATACCTCTATGGAAAGCCAAACATTTGCCTATAACCTCTTAGTCTCTGACTTCAACTTAGGGATGAGCTTGACCAACTGAGAGTGTCGTTACACTCTTTGGTCCAGACAATGCGACCCATCGGCCTCTTTGTTCACCCAAGTAGAAAACCACAAAAATCTTTTCCAAAACATTATCACATTTCTTTTGAAATTCATTTTTCTAAACCAATTGTAAATCATCAGAATATTCACAATGTTAAATTACTAATTTACAAGGTTATTTATGCTATCACTCAAGGCTGCACTTCTAGGTGTGCCTCCCAAGTGCGCCTGGAAGGTGCACCCTAAGCAATAAACCTGGTTACAGAGCATGCAACGCCTTGAACTCGTTAATACCGACATCCATTCATTGCCTATACTTGATGAAGCTTAACAAATCAGGTACTAAACTGTAGAAAATCATGCAAGCAACACCACGGTACAAAAATCATCAATTTTCATGCATCATAGCCAGAGAAATCGTCGAAAAACACCTTAAATGAATAGTATCAACCATATGTAAATTTTTAAGATTAAAAATCGTATACTCAATCAAAAATCACGAAATCAATTTCATCATGTTTAGAATCTCACGAGGAACACAACCATATAAGATTTATAGGAAATTGAACAAAGGTATGGAGTATGCACCTTAAAGACAGTGAACGGCTACTATCTTCTTTGGCGTTGGCGACCCTCTCCATTGATTTTGACCGACTCCATGGGCTCCAGAGCACTCCACAAGCACACTAATGTCACCGCAACCTCAATTCCCTAGGATGAGTACCTCTCACTTTTTCTCTCTTTCACTCTTTATCTCTCTCTTTCACTCTCTGTCTCTCTCTGTGTCTCTTGTCTAAAACACTCAACGGGAGTGGGAGAGGAGAGGAAGAGGAAGAAAGGTGAGAGGAGGGAGTGGTGGGAGAAGAAAAGGAGAGGAAGAAGGCTTCACAGGGAAGGTTGCTCGTAGCATGCAGGAGAAGCTCAGGACTAGTTGGCTTACAATGGGAGCTTCACACTTCTTATATAAGTTTTGCCTTCGTGGTTCTATTGCATGCATGCTCATTGGTTCCACTTAACCAACCACTAGACGAGGAGCTCAATTACGTTTACGAGCACAACTACTCCACTACTGCTGCAACAACTCCACAAACACGGCCATACCTAATCCACTTCATGGGTACAGGGAAAGGAAACGCCACAACTGAGTTACTGAATTAACCCAAGTGCGCCACCTTATTGCGCCTCTAATTGTAATTTTGGCCCAAAACTAAAATCAAGGCCCAAATACTGAACACCAAGCCCACAAATAAGGACCACGATGCCAGTAACACCTGTCCATATTCAAAATTCATTAATTCTAATAAATTATAGATGCAAATGAATTTTAGGGTGTTACATGTAACATCCATTCAACCAAATAATTTTTTTTCATGTATAATTCCACCAATTGGTGCATCGGAAGTTTCACTCGAATAACAAGGAAATAAGCTGACTTGGTTAACCGATGCATGATCATCCACACAGTATCGTTCTTTCTATTGGTACACGGCAACCGAATCACAAAGTCAATGGAAACGTGTTCCCATTTCCATACAGGAATGTCCAGTGGTTGCAAGGTTCCTCCTGGTTTCTGATGCTCCGTTTTGACCAATTGGCAAGTTGTGTACCTCACCATTTGGTCAGCAATATCTTTCTTCATGCTAGGCCATCAAAAGCTCCTCTTCAAGTCCTGGTACATCTTGGTACTTCTTAGGTGAATGGTGTACTTAGACCGATGAGTGATATCTATTAAACTCTGCCTAGCCTCCTCATGTTGGGGCACATTCAACATGTGATCACATCTAAGTTCTCCATATGCTCCAATAGACAAATGAGGCTCTCCTCCAGCCTCCAACTTCTCGAAGGTGCCCTGAACAAAAGGGTCAGTCTGCTGATAAACAATGATGAATTCCACTAGCTTAGAGTTGACAAACAGGTTGGCCAACCAAGCACCAACTACTCTGTGAGCCAGCCTCTTAGGTCTACAGTCCACCAAATCCTCCAACATGATCCATTCTCTCATCATCAGACTCGCCATCACGTGTGTACACCGACTTAAGGCATTGGCAACCATGTTGGCCTTCCCAAGGTGGTAGGACAAGTTAAAATCATAGTCCTTCAGATACTCCACTCATCTAAGTTGCCTCATGTTGAGATCCTTCTAAGTGAATATGTATTTCAAACTTTGATGATCAATAAAGACATCAAACTGCTCCCTATATAGGTAGTGCTGCCACTACATGAGCGTGAACACCACAACTGTCATTTCTAAATCATGGGTAGGGTAGTTCTTCTCATGGGTAGGTAGCAACACATTATTTGACTTGTGGTTTTGCTAAACCCTAGTTCAGGAAATCAAGCTCTGGCATAGAGGAGGCCTTAGTGTTGCGCTTGTTGTGGCATGGTGTTTGGAGTAGTGGCTCTGTGGTTTTGGTCTAAAGGAGACAGTGGTACTGCGTTCGTGCGGCATTATGTTTTTGACCAGAGGCTCCATGGCTTTGTAATGATTGCTTTGGTCCAGAGGAGACAGTGTTGTGCAGAGTAAATGCTTTATGCTTGCTTTTTATGTTCTTGTGTGTCACGCCATGCATTTCCTGTAACAATTTAAACAAATTTAAATTACAGGAAATAAAAGCTAAACAGAAAATATCAAACTATTAGGAACCTACGTGTGCGGCTACGAGACTTCGATTTATATGCACTATGCTAAACCTCTTGCGTGCTTGCACCTGTAACCCAAAAACACGAGGAAAATGCATGAGTGACAGACGTCACCCAACACGCACCTCACAAAAAACGGTGGAAAAACAAAACCATAATTAATTTTCTTTTAAATTCATTTCGCAAATCATTTCTTTAAAACTCCACAGACTAGGCCCACACCAGTCAAAACCACAATCGGGGCTCTACTAGCCCAAAACCACAAGTAAAGGCTCTCAATGGACAAAACCACACATAGTGAGTCAGGAAGCTCGACGCCAGGCAACCAAACTCTGGCTACAAGCAGTCCATCAAAGAGCCACCATCTGCATCTGCACTGCCACGACGTGCCACCCAGTGTAGGAGCCGCATCGTCCCATGATTCTCCCACCTGGAGAACCCTCACAAAGCCAACCCCTCCTTGGGAAGGCTATCCTGTCTCTAAGGATGCTACCAGCTTCGGGACACATGTCCCACCCACACTAGCCACCACAGGATACGCCTCCTCAGGCGTCCTCCACACACAATGCTCAATAGGGAGTGTCATACCTCCACACTCGACGACACCCGAGTCTTAATGCTCACAGCGACAACAGGAGTATCATACCTTCCCATCAATCCACAAGACACCTCAACCCGCGGACCACAACCTTAGCCTCAAGACGACAATCAAGGAGTCTCATACCTCTAAGACTCGACGCCCCTCAGCCTCAGGTATCTCGGCCCCCGACCTCGACCAGGGAGTCACGCCCGACCACCCGAGAATGTCGTCACATTCCCTAGTCCCTACGACATGATTCCACATTGTCTCGGCCCGCACATAGAAAACTAGGAAAACCATTTTCCAAAAAGGGCCATCCATTTCTTTGAAAATCATTTTCGAAACCATTTTCATATCCTTGAAAACTCTGTAGGATACTAAGGCTTCTCTAGAGGGGGGGTGAATAGAGATTTTCCGGTTTTAATTAAGTCTTTGGAATTTATTATGCAATTCAAGAATTTAGCACAAAAACATTCAATCGCAAAGACACAAGATTTATAGTGGTTCAGCCAACCC
>JAMKQA010004082.1:0-21383 GCA_024699735.1 Posidonia australis | reverse complement strand
GGGAGGGAGAAGAGGAAGAAGAAGAAGACAGAGAAATGGTGGAAGGTAGGGCTCGCGAGAGAAAGAAAGAAAAGAGGAAAAAGAAAAGAGAAAAGAATAGCACGCAAACTGAGACAGCTGTGCATCCTCAAACCGGACTCCACATAGATCCCAAATCACAACCTGATGCACAGAAAACCACCCACAACCACACACAACCAAGAAACAACAGATTATCCATTAATAAATCATTATACACAATATTACAAATAATACATGGTTTATTATAAAAATGGATAATCAGGCCCTGATGTTACAGGTGCTCTTAAAGGTTCTTTCCCCTTCCCAAGACATTGGTCCTTACTTAATCTTTTCCCAAAAACATATGGTGTAGGGGCTAAGGAGTAATTCTCCATTCCAAACCTTTTCAACACCGTACGTAGGTATCTTTCCTAATTTATACTTAATATTCCAGATTTCTAATTTCTAAGGATCTGAATTCCAAGAACATAAGATGCTTCTCCCATGTCCTACATCTCAAACATTTTGCTAAGTTCTTCCTTTGTGTTGTTTAATATGTCAGTATCATTTCTAGCAATCAAAATATCATCCACGTACAAGGACAATATAATAAACTTGCTCCCACTTTTCCTGACATTTACATAATAGTCTAACCTGTTTGAAACAAATCCCATTTTGACAATCACATCAAGAAATTTATAATACTATTGTCTAAAAGCTTGTTACAAACCATATATTAACTTATTTAATTTGCACACTTTATCTTCATGTCCTTTTACCTGATATTCCTCGGGCTGTGACATGTAAATTTCTTCCTGCAAATCACCATTTAGAAATGCAGTGTTTACATCCATTTGATGTAATTCCAAATCCAAATGTGCAACAATAGCCAATATAATCCTTATAGATGCGAACTTAGCTACCAGAGAATAGGTTTTTTGATAATCAATACCTGGTTTTTGTGTATAACCTTTAGCAACTAATTAGGCCTTATACTTATCAATAGACCCATCAACCTTCAACTTCTTCCTAAATATTTATTTGCATCCTATGGCCTTTCTGTCACTAGGTAAATCACATAATTCTCAAACATTGTTCTTTTCCATTGAATCAATTTCATCATTCATGGCCTCAAGTCATAAGTCTTTTTCCTTTGATTCAATAGCATCTTTATACTTCATGGGTTCCATGTGATTTTCCTCTATATCTACTATCAAACATGAAGAATTACAAGAATACAAATGATAATCAGTCATCCAAGCAAGTTGAGTCCTTATTCTTTTGTTGCTAATAGGCTCTACCGGTTCAATTCCATTTTGAGTGTGTTCATTTTGATCTATTATTCAATAATTTCCATTTATAGGCACATTTTGGTTTTCCCTCATATTTTTCATAGGTTCATTCACATTTTCCATATTTTGCTCCCCTTCAATCATAGGGTCATTTTCCAAGATATCATTGAAATAGCTATCTCCCATTATAAGCAGTGGTTCTATTCCATTTTCATTTTCTTTCTTTTCTTTTTCAAGAAAAGTTGCATCCCTATATTCAATGATTCCCTTTTCTTTATGGAAAAATCTATAACCAAAAGAATTTTCATAATAACCTATTGTAGACACCCGGATTTTGAGGTGGCTCATAGGTAAACTTTCCAGATGTTGTTTTGGATGCTGGAAGCTCAACCACTTTTGAATCCAATTTGACATTTTGAACTAGCCAGAGATCATCGCACAAACCAACCACAAGCCTATGGCCCAATTAGCAATTCAAGCAGCTAGTAGAGAGCACCAATGTGGAGCACTTGATTGAAGCACCAAGCTGGAGCACTATAGTGGCACACCTAGCTGGAGCACCAAGGTGGCGCACCTATCTGACGCACCAAGCTGGCGCACAACCACTTTTCAAGGTGCTAGCTGCTGGCTTTCCATCTCCCGTACTTGTAACCCTCGCCAGCGGATATTCCATGCGAATCTACGCCAGGCTCTTCGTTTGCGAGGCTGTCTGCATCCCATGGGAGTTACCCTTGTGGAACTCTACAAAAGGACCTTCATTGGCAACCATTTAGGACACTTGGTTAAGCCATTCACTTATTCCCAACAACCCTCTCTCGTTTCTTGAAGATATCCTTGCATTCCAGAGCATCCGTAGCCAATCCAAAACAACAAGGAAATATTATCTTGAGCCTTCAAGGAGGAAACACCACTAGCAAGGTAAGATCCTTACTCCTCATTCACTTATCCGTATGTTTAAGCTCTAGATATTACACCATGTAAAAGCATGTAAAAGGACAAGATATCTGATCTGTTAGTAAGCTGTTTTCATGATGTTTTTGTGATGAGATGATTACTCCTACATGTATATTCACAATGCTCCAATGCCATATTAAATTCTGCACCATATAATCTCTGTTTTTACATAATGAATCATGATTCATGCAAATACCTGCTATGAAATGAGCTGCAAGTATACTCTTTATATGTACACCATTTGCATATGATTGTTAAGTTCATCAACTCATTGCATGCTCTTTAGAATATACAATGCAATATTTTCAGCCCTTAACTCATGATCTTGCATGATTTAAGATAAATGATAAAAAGGACTTTCATTGCTTGCTTTTCATCATATTTCAGCTTTTTACCATCTGATTAATCCATCTAGTTAAGATAAATCGCATTACATCTCTTGCATCTGGACCAGAATCTAAAATCAGACAACAGTCTGATTCAGATTTTCTGGAGTGCATCACACTGGAGCACCAAGATGGCACACCAGGGTGGCACACCTAACCAGAGCACCATCCTGGCGCACCATCTTGGTGCACCAGTCTGGTCAAAGAGCAAATCATCATCTTTGTATCATGACCTGCATGCTTTCCCAAGTGTTTTTGACTTTGATTTTTATTGTGTTGATTCTCTGATATGGCATGTCTTTGCATGCATGATTTCAGTCTTGGATGACATTGTTTTAAGTCTTTTTTGCATCTTGCATATTCAGCCAGTTGCTGAAATCTGGTGAGCTGATTGCCCCATAAACTCCTGTTTGGGTGGTTCTTATGCATCATCCCATGATTCTGATATGGATAACATGGCTGAATCTTGTTGTTTTTACGTAGCATAGGGATGATGTGGTCTTGTGTGAGGCATACAACCCTTGAGCACAAGACCCATCTTGTGTTTTCTTGTTTAGATTTTGATAAGATACTCATGCCGCATTTTCTGATGAGTTTGCAAGTTTACAAGAATTTTGCATTGCATGGCGTTCTGGTTTTCTCTGGCACACTTTCCTGGCATCAGTAGAGCACATAGGTGGCGCACTAGACTGGAGCACCAGTCTAGCGCACCACACAGGCGCATCAGCCTATTTTCTGTTGTACACAGTAGCATTTGGCATGATGTTTAACATGTTTCTTGTTTTGATTTGCTTTTGGTTTTCTCTGGTTGTCTTCCGAATATTTGGAAGACCCTATTCTGTTTTCAACCCTTTTCATGCATGATAGATCGTGCTTTGCATATAGTAAAGCGAGGTTGAAAATCACTCGAAGTTGTTAAATCTTTTGATCATATCCGTGTAATATCCTTGCACCAGTGCTTGACCCATTACACGGGTGACATTTCTGAGCATTAGGACACACCCTACAGCCCATACACCCAAGTTTAGCATAAGACACCACTCACATATAGCATGGCATTACACATCACCCTCGGGTGTACAAAACAGGCTGAAAAGTCGACATTTCATATAAGTAAATGAGAAGCCCATAGAAAGACCGATTTTTCGGGCCACGAGGGTGCCTAATACCTTCCTCGTGCATAACAGGGATCCTTGCCCAATTTTCTAGTTTATGACCTTTTTTTTCATCGACTTTATTGCATGATTTGAATGTTTTTAAGCAGTTTTCCTCATCTCCCATTTTTAATAGACTAAGTGACGACTCCTGCTTTTTTTATCTTTTTTTTATTATTTTTGCCTTGACTTTGCCAATCCTCGTGCATTTGGCTTTTCGTGCCAATCCCGAGGCTATCGCCGGCATGGTTACACCTATAAATGTACACTTCATGGTTCTAAAATCTAACTTATCCCTTAATTGACAAGGAATAAGTGCATGAGCTACAGAACCCCATTTCCTCAAATAATGTAAAGTAGGCTTTGACCTAGTCCACAACTCATAAGGTGTACTAGGTACAGATTTATTGGGTATTCTATTTAACACATGATTTGCTTTAGGCAAAGCCTTTCCCAAAAAACTTTTGGAGAGTCCTGATTGTAACAACATGCACCTAATAGAATTCATAAGAGTTCTGTTTTTCCTTTCCACCACACCATTTTGTTGTGGAGTATAAGGCATTGTTGTATGCCTCATGATTCCATGCATTTCACAAAACAGTTCAAATTCCTTAGAATTATATTCCCCATCTCTATCTGACCTTAACACCTTAATATTTCTTCCTAGTTGTTTTTCAACTTCCGACTTGTATTTCTTAAAACAAGTCAAGACTTCACTTTTATGGCTTATTAGATAAACATAAGTATATCTCGAAAAGTCATCTATGAAGGTCACAAAATATTCCTTGTGATCATATGTTTTAACACTAAGTGACCCACATACATCAGAATGAATTAAGCCCAATAATTCATCCGATCTATGTCCTATTCCAAATGGTTTCTTAGTCATTTTTCCAACTAAGCAATGTTGACACTTATCTAATTCCATGTCATTAAAATAAGGTAACAAATTCATTTTTTACCATTTGTTTCATTTTGTGTACATTAACATGAACCAATCTTAAATGTCATAATTCATATTCCGATTAGAAGCATAAGAAATAACTAGAAGCCACATCAATATTATTTATTTCATTTCCAGATACAACAAGCTCAAATAGATCATGCTCAGGTACAAAATTGCCCATAGCGAAGACCTTTTTATCTTTCCCTATGGATACACATTTGTTGTAGAACCTGACTTCCATACCTTTCTTTATTAGCATGCCAACTGAAATAAGATTCTACCTCATGCTTGGTGCATAAAGCACGTCTTTCAGTACCATAATGCTGCTCCCCAAATCTAAACGGTAGGTGCCAACTCCTTCCACATCTAAATAGGTATTGTTACCCATGTAGATGCGTTGTTCTCCAGGACTGAATTCTTTGAATGACACCAATCCTTATTTGGTTTTGGCAATGTGCCTTGTGGCACCAGAATCCACCCGCCACTCATTTGTATTGGGAGTAACAACATTATTACATTCAGTGACACAAATAAAGACTCTTTTATCCTTCTATTCCGAGGTCTTGCCTTTGTTTCCATCCTTATTAGGACAATTTACTTTGTAGTGGCCAAATTGGTCACACGCATGGTAAGATCATTGTAGTCTTTTTCTTTGATTTGGCTTAAAGTTTTTGTTATATCCACTCTTTCTCTTATTATTCTTATCAAATTTCGACTTCCACTGCACGACATTCGCTTCTTCTAGATTGGTTTCATATTGCTTCCTACTAGCCATAATTTCCTGTTCTGTAGCCAACCTCACAAGCAGTTCAGAAAGTTGAATTCGGGTAGAATTAAGAGATGTGGTTACCATGTCATAGCTATGTGGGAGACTATTTAAGATAGTAGCTATCTGTAGTTTTCCAAGTGTGAGGGTTCCTGCAATAGCCAATTCCTTTGCCATAACTATCATGTCATTTATATGTTCCACTACATTTTGTTCCTCGAGCATTTTGCAAGAGTTATACCGTTGAAGGAGAAGTTGAGTTGTCATTTCTGTTGTTTTATCATACTTTTCCTTCAAAGCATTCCATAATGTGAATGATGTAGTGTATATTTCAAAAATTTTAATAGACTATTCTTCATAAACATGAACATAAGGTTTTTAGCCTTTTTGTCATCAATTTTCAATTTTTCATTCTTTTTAATTTCTACTTCAGAAGCGTCATTTGGCAATTCCGGAGGATCAGATTCTATAACATGCTCAATATTATCATATTCTAATGCATGTCGTATTTTCCGGTTCCACATCTCATAGTTTGCCCCATTCAACTTTTCTATCATAGCCAATTCAGTTATGAACAGTTTGCTAGCCATTTCTTAAATCTACAACAAATATAGATTTTTCAAATTTAAAATTGTGCAATCTCACAAAAATTAAGTAATAATTCCGGAATTTAAATAATATTCAAAAAATTTAACAAAGTTTATAAGGTCTAAGGACCTTGATGCAAAGAAGCATGCCAGTGCACCAGTAAGGTGCGTCTGTATTGTGCGCCTGTCTGGTGCGTGTATTTGGTGCGCCAGTAAGGTGCACCAACTATGTGTGCCAGATAAGTGCGTCAATTACGTGTGCCAGATACGTGCGTCAGATAGGTGTGCCAACTAAGTGCACTAAATGGGTGCGTTAAATGATGTATAGTCTTTTAAAACAAACTTTCTAATTATCAAGTTTGCAATATTAATCAAGGTTAAACTTTCTATTAATCAAACATGCAACAATATTTAAAATTTAAATTCCTAATAGCAATATTAATTTAACATGCAAAAAATAAATCAACAAATAATTAAATTTCCAAAATTTAAAATTTTGTTTTCTAGCAATATCCAAATTTCTGAACAAGAAATTTAATTCCAGAAGATTATTAAACTTTATAACAATTTTCAACAAATTATTCTAGAAATTTATATAATTTCTAAAAATGACTACTTAACTCTTTAACAAATTTTGTTCCAGAAAGCATGCAATTTGAAACTACAGTTTTTTTTAAACCAATGTTTAGTTACTTAAATAAATATCATTAACCCTTTTAAAAAAAACTAACCTTCACTTAAGTAAAGGCATAGAAGGTCTGCGTGCGAGATCAGGAATGGGTTGCTGGGGTGCCGCGATCGACGAGCGGAGCACGCAGGGGTGATTCCATGGACAGCAGCCTAGGGATGGCAGTTTGGGGCTAGACGGAGATCGCTAGCGCGGGTGGCGACAGCTAGCATGCGGGCGGTGGGAGGAGGGGAGATCGTGAGCGTAGGGGTGTGCAGCGGTGGGTGGAGGCAGATCAGCGTCTAACGGCCTAAGGGCGGCGTCGGACCGACGGAGCCAAGCAGTGCGACGGTGAAGTGACGGTGGCACGACTGAACCTGGCTTTGATACCACTATTGGTTGACTTTGCGGGGCTCTAGCGAGGTGGAGAAGGTGGAGATTCAAGGTATGGTTTCTCTGATGATCTTTTCCCTTCGATTTTCACCTCTATATATAGTAGAGCCATGATCCTCCCACCACCCTCCGCCCCCCAACGACTCCTTCTCCATAAACGTCGGCTATTAATGTCAGCCATTAAACATCATTAACATCAGAGAGGAAACAGTCGACCGTTTTCTTCTTTCACATGTAACGGTGGTCTTCATTGACCACCAGCTCACACTCCTCACTTCCCCTCTTCTTCCTCCTTCACTACTGCTGCTAAGAATCTCTCGACAATCCTCTTGTCCCTTGACCAGAGTTCTTTGTGTAGCAATCATCATTGTGTAAGAGTCATTGCTGTGGTCCCTTCATTGTGATCTATGTCTCAATGGACCCTTTGTCAAAGTTGTTCCTGTGGTCATTCCAAGCCATCCACCAACTTTATTCTTACCATGAAACTCAATTTTATTCTCCAACAATCGCCTCCTCTCACCACCAGCCCTCCATTATTTTGGGTCTCTAGAATCAACAATGTCGAAGGTCATCCTCAACCAACCATGGGGCTATGAGTTTTGCCATTGTAGATGATCAAAGATTGCACCTTTTTGCCTTGAGTAACTAAAATGTTGATTGTTAGTCTTAGTCGGAGAAATGTATTCGGTAGCTAAAAATTTGTTGACTCGGATTATGGGAAAAATGGGTGTTCTTGAGTGTTGTACATGTGTTGTGTTGTGAGGAGTGTTGAGAAGATGTAGAGAAGTTGAGACAGGCACAAAGAGGAAATGTTGAGAAGTTCATGCTGCAAGAAATAAGATGAAAGAGGAAGAAGAAGAGGAAATATCAACTAAAGTTAAAAGGAAGAAAGAAGGTATTAACATAAAATCTAGAAGGACACATACGTCTTTTTAAAACATGTTAACAACTGTCTCTAATATTGTAAAGTTCAAGACTAAATGACGGATATTGACATAAGATAAATAGAGGAGTGAGGATATTTAAAAAAAAACTTTTAAGCAAGTATATTGACATAAAATGTTGTTTAAATAAGAATATTGACACAAAAAATCTTTTATTTAGTTATATAACTGCCGCCCATGTGGTGTGTGTCCCTACTTGTAAAATGTTGGTTCTTATCAAAAAAACTTGTAAAATGTTGGTACTTTATGTGGAAAGGTAGGATATCCACCAACAAATGTGGACTTAGATGAGTTTCTTGGATTAAGATGTGTATTAGCACAACTAAATTCTCGATTCTCCTAAATGGTTCACCAAAAGGATATTTTGGAGTATCTAATGAGCTTCGTCAAGGTGATCCTCTATCTCCACTACTGTTAATTGTGATCACGCATATATTAAACAGGATGTTGGTCCTTGCTTTAAATGATAATCTTATTTCTGAGATTTCTTTCCCCAATGGGGACCTAACATTATCAATATATAATATGTGGATGATACTATTATGTTCTTACCTGATAATGAGGATAATTTGATAAACATCAAAAGAATATTGTGTTCTTTTCAAACCTGCTTTGGACTTAAAATTAATTTCCAAAAATCTTCACTCACTGGTGTGGAAGTCTCTGACTCATCTTTAATTCAGAGTTGTGAGATCATGGGGTGTCAATCAACTAATTTGCCTATTACTTATCTTGAATTACCTTGGCATCATAGAAAAGCTACTTTAAAGGATTGGACCCTAGTTATTGAGAAGATCTCAAATAAATTGTTTCTATGGAAAGCACAATAATTGTTTTTAGGAGGTAGGCTAACTCTAGTTAATTATGTTCTCTCTACAATCCCTATTTACTTGTCTATCCTGCATTTCCCTGTTAAAGTGAAAAATGCTATTGATAAAATTAGGAGGCAATATTTGTTAAAATTTGTCCCTTCTAGTCACAACTTTTATCACCTAGCCAATTGGAAGTCATTATGTAGATCAAAAGAGGAGAAAGGTTGGGGTATTATAAATCTGAGAAACTTTAATTTGGCATTTAAAAGTAAATTATTGTAGCAATTGCTTTCTTCCTCCTCAAAGTTAAAATGACCTTTGCTGTTGCATGCTAGATACTTTTCGCATTTCTGACCAGGTGCAATTTTAAACACAACTGAGAATAGATGCTCCCCATTGTGGCATGAAATAAAAGCTTACTTTAATATTATTAATTGCTTCTCTAGATTTGAGCTAAGTAACGGTGAAAATGTTATTTTTTGGGAAAATAAGTGATTGGATGGGATACCTTTGAAATTTAAATTTCGTAATTTGTATGGTATTTGAAATCACAAAAAGACATCTGTTAAAAAGATGATTGAGCTAAATAGGAGGGAACCTCAAGCATTATTCCATTTTATTTCTACGACTGACCACTCGTCAGTTGTTCAGCATCAATTTGAAATGTTTGCTGAATTCTTGAATGGAATCCAGTTACATTCTAGGATAGATAAAATGCTTTGGATTCCATCTAGTGATTGTAAATTTACTATTAAGCCTTATTATAAAATTATCAATGATAATGGCGTTAGATTTTCCTTTTACAAAAAAATCTGGAAATCTTGGATACCAATCAAAGTTAAGATCTTCACTTGGCCAGTGATTTTTGATAAGGTACTCACTAGAGATAATTTGAGTAAAAGAGGTTGGGATGGCTCTAAGGTATGTATAATGTATAATTCATACAGTGAAACAACCTCTCATCTATTTCTACATTGCCCCTTTGCTACTGTCATTTGGAAATTTTTTATTAAATACCTTTGTATCCAAGTCTTTTTCATGTTGAGGATCTCTTTAATTTCTTTCTTGCTTGTACTTTTGATCTACCCATAGTGAGTTGGTACATATTAATTCCTGTTTTAGTTTGGTGCATATGGAAGGAAAGAAATAACATAATATTTCAAGGAAAAGTCTCTACTTTCAACTTAATTATTTTTGAAATTATATCTCTTATGTATTCTTGAATAGATAATCTAGGTTTATGTTTTGAAAAAGAGGAAATTCTCTATTCAGTTTCATAAATGCAGCAAGCATGGGAGTTGAAGTAAAGCAACAACACTATTCCACATAACCAAACTCCCTTAACTGATCAGCAGATGATCTTGCCCTCGAATCTGGCTGGAAACTCTTTTACTGATTAACTTGTCTTTAATCAGTTTTTCTGGAAATTATTACTTTAGTTTTATGTAGAACATGGACAATGATATTCTTGGTTGTCTTTGACAATGGAATTCTATGATCCCTAATTTTGTATTATCATGAACACTTCCTTTTCTTTTAGTGATAGTTTCATAGCCAAGAGTGATAATATTATAGCTAATCGTTACCCAAAAAAAAAATTCCACCAACACAAGTGAACTTCTTTCATCACTCTCTTCTTAAGTTTACATTGTTCCCAGAGTTTTGCATCCTTTTGAGTATTGATCATGTGCGTAGCCCTTAAGTTGGGTTAGATGTTTTTTTTTTGGAATTTCAATTTTTGAATATTATCTTAATATTTCACTATAAAATTCTGTAGTATTTTTCAAGAAATATGGTGAAAAAAACTTCTACCAGAAGTTCATAATTACACCTAAAATGTGAGAGCATAAAAACTAAATCAAAATTTTCTTTAGCTCCAGAAAACGTGTTCTTAGAGTCTTGTTTGTCATTTCATAACATTGTTTCAACCAATAGGATTATATATTTTTTTTTTTACATAAAAAAATGTGACAAGTTGAACCTCACTTGTCAGAAGCTCTCTGAGAGACCTTAGGAAGATTTTTTTTTTTCAACTTCAAGAATTTGGTATCGTTGAAGATATAAAATATGCGCATTTGTTTGTGAAATACTAACTACCAAATTCAAATATGCAATCTCGTCTTGTCGGGTTTCTGAGCCTTCTGCAAGAATAAATGGTGTGTTTTCAACCCTTATCGTGCGGGTATTTTCTTCTCTTATCTCCTGGTTTGTTGGCATTCGCCTCTGTAATCGCGTCTATCAAATGGCTTAGAATCAATCAATCAAAATCAAATATTCCCGAAACGACGGAAATGATGTACGTGTAGAATGGATTTATTTGGTTGTATTTTCAACAGTGATTTTAAAAATGACAGTTGGACGTTGTGGTCCACAGATTGGGAATATCCGGATTTACGAAACCAGCTAGAAGACAAAACCATGGTGGGCGGAGGTCAATTCGTGAATTCCAATTGTTTTCACAAATGTCACAACTTTATCATTTTGTCAGCAAAAATATGGGTGCGGCCCCACCTCCCTCCTGTAAATCCGAACACTCAAGGAAGAAAATGTCATTAGGCAATATCTAGTTCACTTTTTAGTGGATCATACGTATTCTATAATGAGACGTACTCGAAGTGTGGCATTATAATGCATTAGTATGATAAAATTGCATATTTATTTTTTCCATCACTAACCTCTTCCCCACCCTTGGTTTGGATTGGGTTGATGGTCGACCATCCTTATCCACTTTTGTTGCTTTCGTCTTCTTATAGATGAGGAAATACTAGCCTGATTAGTGGATCTGTCAATCAATGAGAATAACAACCAAGGTATCCAAGCAGTAGAGGTTGATCTAGAAGCTGATTCTACATGGAGAAAATCAATTTCCTTCAGGATGCTCACAGATAAAACATACAGAATAGTAGGTCTCCAAAATAATTTAGTTGAGGCATGACAGATGGAAGGCCAGGTTCACATCTCTGAGGCAGCCAACTGGATCGGATTAGCTGTATTTGATAGCATGAAATATCTGATGAGGGGGATGCTCAAAGGGTTGTGGTCATTTATGAAAGATATTATACAAGTGGAACATGCTTTATTGGGATGCTTACCAGAGGACTACAAGTTCTCCACTTGCCAATTCTAACTCCAACTTCACAAAATTCCGTCTGGCTACTTATCTATTCAAGTAGGGAAGAGATTAACAGGACTTCTTGGAAAAGTTATTAATGTGGGAAACATCAGCCATGATCCTAAGAAATCGATGCGATTTCTTCGTATCAAGGTGGATTTTGATATCAACAGGCCCCTGACGAAGGACCTTCTTCTTCTAACTACGGATTCAACGAAAAAATGGATAGAGGTGAAATACGAGTGCATTCAGCGTTGTTTTATCTTTTGTGGGAATTGGCCATGATATCGAAGGTTGTCAAGAAAGGCAAAGCATCTAAAAAGATATCGATGCCCTTTCTACAGATGGTTTACGTTCCCAATGTCATCATCTTCTCCAACTAAAGCTTCCTGATAATCTGAAGGCTGAGAACCCAAATACCGCTTAAGGTAGAAAAAACTCACAGGAGATACTGGTCTGATCGTCGACGGCCACCATAGCTCATCAAAGCAAAAGGGACATTCAGGTTCTTGCCAAAAAACCATTTAGGGTCCAAGAGCTTTTGGAAAAGCAATGTAACGTCTCCGTAGTATTGGAGGCGATATAAAAAGATATGTCTCTGGATGGGGACTATAGAACGATCAATACCGAAGTTGCACAGAAATCAGAGGCAAATCACATCAGGGTCACTCCAGGAAACTAGGACGGTGGCATACTTGGTGAAGGAAGCTACAAGACACTCTATGGAAAAGGCAGTTGCATGTCTCCCACTAGAAATGATTCAAATGGTGCAACGATATTAACTAACCGGGGAGATGCCACTTGTAATTTTGGGTATAGGCCACAACAGGACTCTAGAGAAAACCACAGGGTGAAGATACAGGCGGCCCATGAACACAATGAGTCACGAATTAAAATTGACAAATTTGTGATGGAATTCAAACAGTAGCCTGAAACCTCGTACAACAATTCCCTCAAAATTTCCAGTAGCATCACAAATCAAGCTATCTGTGGTCCTCCCTATGAACTGAGTTATGTTGAACTTCTCAACTCGCAAAGCAAGATAGGTGGGGAGATCGAAAGGAAGACAAAAAAGAGAGCAATGGAGGAGAAGATAGCCCACAAAAGTTGAAAAAAACACAGAGAAGATACTGTCAGAACTCCGATCATGACCTCAACACGTGCAGTTGCTGATGGAGAGCTGCACGCAGATAAATGAGTATAATCTCCTAGAACTGTCGAGGCGAGCGGAGTGCCCCGACGGTTCAAAAAATTCTCCTTCTTCTCCGCAACTCCTCCCTTGATATTCTCTTTCTTACTAAAACTCATTGTCCCCTCAAGATGTCCAATAAGATTACACCTCGACTGGGATTCCCTAGTTGTTTTACTGTCCCTTCGGACGGCCACTCTGGGATACTCTGGAATAATCGTTTCACCATTCAAATTCTTTCTCACTCTCCTAATTTCATTTTGGTGTAGGTTAGTTCTCCCATGCAGGCTATGGATTGGCATCTCTGTTATGTGTACGGATCCCCCTCCTGCAGGGATAGTGACATCTGGACCTGATTATTCATTTTAATTGTAAACCATGTAATTAATTACAATATTATATAAATGATTTATTAATAGATAATCTGTTGTTTCTTGTGAGTGTGAGGGTTTGGTTGGCTTCATGTGCACCTACTTCTGTTATAGGACCAATGTGGAGTCTAGTTTGAGGATGCACAGTTGCCTCGATTTGCGTGTCGGTCCTTTTTTGTTTTCTTCCTTCCCTTTTTCTCTCTTTTCCCTCACGTGCTCTCACCATTTTTGTCTCCTTCTTCTTCCTACATCGAACCCATGCCATCACAGACAACAACCCGTGTCTCCCCGTCCCCTTTGACGCAATGGGAGGCCGATGCGACGCAGGAGGAGGAGGAGATAAAGTGGGGAAGGGAAATGAAGGGAAGATAGCCGCGAGAGAAAGAGGAAGAGGGGGGAACAATGCGCGAGCCAGAGGGAAAGGAGGAAGAGTTGAGTCGTGTGAGCCACCATCGTGGGTCATTGGGGTCGGAGTGCGGGGAGGTCACCGAAGTGCCATTTGAGGTACGCGACCCTCTTCCTCTCTCATTTCCACATTTTCAGCTTAACATGTTAAATGCTAAAAAATGAGACTAAATGCATGTAAAATCGTAGAAAAATAGTAGAATGGAAGAGAATGTGATGGATAGCATGAATATGTAGATATCATGAGGTTAGGGTGAAAATTGGTGGATTTATACAAGTTTTAGGGATGCATGCTATAGTAGTTTCATACGAGCTTCACCCCTTTATGATTTTCGTATGAATTGCATGATGAATGGATTCATGAATGGTTTGAGGGGTTTTGAAGTAGACTCAAGGGTCTACACCTCATGATTTATCCATGTTTTATGATGCATGTTTGAGGGGTCTGCCGGAGGCTCCTACTTCATACGAACGAATGGTTGTTGGCAGGGGCCGTATGCAAAACACGAGAGATTCGACATGCCAAACTGTGTTCAATATACCGAGTCCCTGTCAGTTTGTGCAGGGATGTCCGGTTTCAGTAGACCGAAAACCTTCGGTCGACTGAAACAGGAGGTTTCGGTATACCAATGACATTCAATATACAGAATCAATGATTTTCAATGTACCGAATTTTAATTTGGTCTGCCGTTTTTATCCCCTGACCTGTATGAATAAATGGACATAAATGATGGAAATAAATGGTTTTAAAGGGATAATAAGCATGTGTTAATGGTGTTTTCCCCATGTAAATGTCATGGAGGAATATGGAACCCAAATAAGTAAATTTGGGAATGATTTTGGATTTGGAACCCTAAGAATGAATAAAAGTGATTAATGTGTGATTTTATGTAATATTGGGCATGAGACCCAATTTATGATTCTAACATATGGTTTTTTTCATTAATTGAGTTGGGACCCCAGTAGAGGGTCATGTGTTGCATGGGAAAGATTCCTGCAATGAAAAGAATGGAATGGAAATGGTTTCAAAAAGGAAAACCCAAGAATTTTGAAAATAAAACACTAATAACGTGTTATGGAAATCACGGGAGTTGGTGTCGACAATATTGTAGGAGAACGATACTCCAAGGAAACCAATTATCAGATACGACCGTAGTTGCCAGTGCGGGACCATGAGTGGATGGTGTCGACAAATTGTAAGAAATATTAATTGTCAAACATGACTGTGGTCAATAATGTTTGCGACAGTGTAGGCTAAGCTTGGGTTACTGAACCTAGTTGTTCGGGTCACCGATGGGACATCGATAAAGACGTATCTCCTTGTATATATGAAATGAAATTGAGGCTGGATAGCCAGGGTGGTGTCCTCCCTCACGAGAAACTTCACCGCGGTAGTGCAGGAATGTAGGGGAAATGATATTCTCGCTTACTGCTTGTGTGCCTAGGTACCCCTGATCAAGGTAACATCAATAAAGAAAAGTGGAAATGAATAAGAAAAGTGTGTGGTTGTGTGAAATGAAAGAAATGTGATTTGGTTAGGATTGGACTTATAAATGGTCCTAAAATCCTAGAATTAAATAAGAATTGTGCTTTAACTAGTTACTAGCTAGTGTTGTGATTTTGGTTTTGAGTCCTGTGAGGCATTGTGTTTTAAGCTGGACGTAGTCAAGAATGCGGTTTTCCTAAGATATGAGAATGGTTTTAAAAATATATAAAGGAAAGAGATATGAGTTTTGGAAGTGGTTTTCGTTTTGGAGAGAAATTCCAAGCATTGAAAAGAAAAATAAGTTTTGGAAACAAATTCCGAATGTTTTAAAAAGAAACAAAAAAGTAAGTTTTGAGAAAAGCATAGTCTTGGAAATAGGATCCCATGTGATTTCAAAGGAAAGAAGGAAATGATGTTTTAAAAATGGATTTTCAAAAGAAAATCAAGTTTTTATAAATTAAAAGCTATATTTTTAATACTTTTGCCGAATTTTGTTGTTTGTATGTTTGGGACGCGTACTGGGTGACTTAGATATCACTCACGTGTGCTCTGGTTGGTTTTCAGGTACAGGGCAGGTGTAGTTGAGTTCCGGTGCTGGAGTAGGAGCTTCTAGCCGCATATCATTTCCTAAAGGTGAGCCTTAGTTATAGTTATTTAATTATTACTGTAATTAGTATAATTTTGTTTATGATACTGTGATCTTAATAACGTGCCTTGGATCGGGCCATTACAAGGATCAACAGAAAGTTTGGAGGATTATTAAGCAGGCTACATATAACTTCAGGTTCAATTTTATCTACGTTGGAGATTTCAATGCCATTCTCGATCCCTCTGAAAAGTTGGGAGGAAGAAGCACTTACTAGAAGGAGATTTAGGAGTTTCGCCACTTTACGCATGTTATGAACCTGATGGACCTGGGTTTCACTAGAACACCTTTTACGTGGTCTAATCAGCAAGAAGGTAATCATCACATCTACGAGCGTTTGGACAGAGCTTTGGCCTCACCGAACTAGAGAAGTCACTTCCCTAATGCAGAGCTCAACCACCTTACAGTCATTGGTAGTGACCATAGGCCAATTCAATTGAATATATTCGCTGGTATACACAAACTCAAGAAGCCTTTTCGTATGGAGGATCGTTGGTTACTTCACTAGGATTTTCCTCAATTCATGAGCACTCACTGGCCCATCGAATGTATGCCTATTACTGATAAATGCAAGAAGCTCACGGGTAGGATCATCTGGTGGAAAAAAGAATATTTGGAGGTTGGCATAACAGAATAGAGGAACTCAGTAGGCAAATTAAGCACCTGCAAGAGGGCATGATCACAGATGTTTCTATTCGTGAGGAGAAAAAAGCTCAGAAGGAGTTAAACTATATGCTGCACATGGAGGATATTCATTGGAAACAGCGTTCTAGAGTTCAATGGAACTTTCATGATGACATAAACACAAAATTCTATCACCTCTACACCATGAACCGTTTCAAGAAAAATAAAATTTCGTTCCTGCAACTGGAGGATGGATCCTTTACAAAAAAGAGGTCTGAGATTGCGGAAAATCTTGAGAAATATTTCTCTTATATCCTCAACACTAGCAACCCTTTGGATGTACCTGAGTATGTAGACTAGGGACTTGCTGAATTCACTCAAAAGGAGAATGAAATGTTCTGTGGCCTTCCAACTGAAGAAGAGATCAAGAGGATTGTTATGAAAATGCACCCATCTAAGGCACCAGACCTGATGGGTTCCATGTAGCGTTTTATTAGAAAAATTGGAGCACTGTCAGTATAGACATGGTGAGTGTGGTACAAAACTTTTTCTTGCATGCTAGAATGATTGGGAAGCTCAACCATACCTATTTATGTTGGATTCCCAAGAAGGAGATATGCATCAAGCCCATGGATTTCTGATCTATCAGTCTCTCTAATGTTCTATATAAAGTGATTGCGAAAATATTGGCTAATCGGCTCAAACCTCTGCTGAAGAAGATCATTGCTTCAACACAAGCCACTTTCATCGAAGGGTGCCAGATTAGGGATAATATTATTCTGGCTAGGGAAGTTCTACATTTCATGCATAATTATCAGGGCAAAAAACACTATTTTGCCCTTAAACTTGATTTGTCCCGGGCGTTTGACAGATTAGAATGGGGATTCATTAATCAAATATATTAGCGTATGGGGCTGATCAAAGATCCTGGAATCTCAGTGCTTCTGAATGACATTCCAACAACCAAGTTTCTGCCGACTCGTGGGATATGCCAGGGATGTCCTCTTTCACCTTACATTTTCATATCCTCCCTTGAACTATTATCTCGAATGATTAAGCAAAACTTAGATTATGGGCTTATATCAGGTATCTCAGTTGCTCGTAATGGCCCAACTCTTACACACTTGTTTTTTGCAGATGACATTCTCATTATTGAAGTAGCTAAACAGAGGGAGCTTCGTATTATCTAAGCAATAATCAACACTTTTGAGGAGCTATCGGGTCAAAGGATTAACATTGAGAAATCCTCCATTACCTTCAGCTCCAATTGCCCTACCCGGAAAGCTCATGACTTTCGATAGTGGATGGGTGTCACTAAGACAGACTCTTCTGATAAATATTTAGGCTCTTGCTTCATCAGCAACAAGGCTATCAACTTGGCTAACAAGCAACTAGAAGCTAAAGTGAGTAGGTGTCTGAATGGTTGGAAATCAAAAACATTTAGTTACGCTGGGAGAACAGTGCTAATAAAATTGACTCTGTCTGCCATTTCGATCTATAATATGAGTACCAGCAATATACAACGATCGGTCTGTAGGAAGATTGATAGAATTCAAAGAAAATGTTGGTGGGGGAAGCCTGAGACCAAATGAATCTTTACTCCAATTGGGTGGCACAAAATTACTCAGCCTATTCACCACCACGGCCTTTGAATTAAAGATATGATCACCATGAATAAGGCTATGATAGGAAAATTGGCTTGGAGATTTATCAAGTCCAATCCAGAAGTGCTTTGGGTGAGTGTGCTTCGAGCTAGCTATCTGGCACATCACGACTACTGAAATTGTGTTGTTAAGCCTTCGCATTTTGTTACCTGGAAGGCTATTGTCTCTGCTAAGAATTTTCGCAAGCACAATACTGAATGGAAGGTAGTGCATGGTACTAAGATTACTATTATAGAGGATCACTGGATCAAGAATTTTCATTGCACTCCTAGTACGCGCAATAGTAGCATTTCCATTCTTGAGAGGGTCAATCACGTGATCCATGACAGCTCTGGGACTTGGAAGGGGGAGTTAATTAGAAAGATTTTAGACGACCACACATCAAATGCAATTCTCTCAACTCCTATCCACAGGTTGGGAAACGAAGATACCCTAATCTGGCAGCACTCCATGAACGGAGACTACACCACCAACCTAGGGCTCTTCTAGCAATGGAACTCGACCTCCTTTTCCTTCAAACTGCTTAAAGGAAATCCGAGACTTCACCCCGTGTGAAGAACTTTATCTGGAAATGCGCTCAAGATGGGCTGCTACTCTGCAAAAACTCAAGCACTTTGGGTTGATCACGACGAACTGCTGCGTTTTTTGTGGGAGGACGGTGGAGATGATAGACCATATTCTACTGATTTGTGACACTGCTAAAGCCTTCTCGGAAAAATCGGAATGCAACATGAACCTGAATATAGGTGAATTCTTTAGTTGGCTAATTGCGAGGGCCCACCTCCTGTTGGCAGCTGGTAAAGGTAGAGACATATTCAATTATGTGGCTACTGGAGCTTGGATGCTTTGGAAAAATAGATGTAAAGTTATTCATAGTGAAAGGGTGTCTTCGGTGGACCGTCTTCTCATGCAAACAAAGTGTTTACTCAAGGATTGCGGGAGAGACGATATTATCAATTGTATGGGCCACCTCCCTAATTTTCCTACTCACTGGATTGCCCCCCCATGTGGGACATTTAAAGTGAATGTGGATGCGACTCTTGGTTACTTGGGCACTGTTCTTGGTTTGGTTGCTAGGAATCATCGAGGCAATCATGTTTTTTCGATGGGAGTATTTGTGTCAGTCACCACCCCTATTGTGGGAGAAGCAATGGCTATTTTAGAAGACACTCACATGATTATTATTTAAAGTTGAATCAATGTTATTGTGGAGAGCGACTATCTTAGCCTCATCTAGGTACTACAAGATGAGCATGACCTTATTCCATGGGAGGCCATGGTGATCATTCAACAATGCAAAAGTCTTAGGGAGCATTTCAAGAATATTAGCTATCTATATATTCCTAGAAGCTATAACTCCTGTGCTCATTGGCTTGCCCAAGAAGCCCTTCAGCAAAAAGCTTGTATTTCATCTTGGTCTGAGTTAGGCCCGAATTGCATTTGTAACAGGATCAATTTGGAGAAATCTATTTAAGGATGGAGCTTGCCTTCTTTGTCAAAAAAAGAGAGAGACAAAATTGCATGTTAATAGGTCCTACAAATAAAATAAACTTACAGTAAAATACAACAATAATAATTTTAACATATAATGAGAATAGTAACAATACACGACAAAAATAATAACAATACATCGGAGAGTAGGTATGACATATAATGTATATTTATGTTAACATTATAATTGTAATGGAAGTTGTAGCAAGATACTACAATGGACAAAGGTAAATTGTATAAAATTAATTTATGATACTATGCAATGAATATTAATGTAATATGTAATGAAAATATTAGTAAATATACAATAGAAATAAAAATGAGATGCAAGACGTTGGGTTCTACGCTAATTGATGTGCAATAAAAAGAATACAAAAATAAAAAAAAATGAGGGCCATTGCCTACATGATAGAAATGAACACAAGATGCAAAAAATGAATAATATTTTGTATTGTACATTACCAGATGTACAATAAAAAGGTCATAAAAGACAAACACATGGATTCTTGCGTCCATGTCGTAATACATATATTATGTTAAATAATATGATTCCAAAATCTGTCATCATCCTTTTGCGGAAAGACTTTGTTTTCTAGATAATTTCCCCCTTTTCGTCATTAGAAGTTGTAGTAAATTTACTCTTAAGATAATAGTCTATACTTATCTATCATTAGTTTATTTAGAAAAAAGGGTATCTGGGGAATAAGAACACGTATCTATTTATACTACTACAAAAATGAGTTTTTTGTATATCTATATTCGAGAGACTGCATGTGGAAGGATTTTTTTTCTAATTGTCGCGTGGACATCCAAGTGAAGACCTAATTCTCATATGTGGGAGTAGAAGATAAGCAAATATAACAATGGGTTTGTTTAGAAGAGTTTCTCTAATTAATTGAAGTTTTAATTATTATTTTTTTTTTTGGTTAACGGTTCAGATTTTTTTTTATGTCTTAGGAATCGAATCTGGGACGTAAGACGAGTTTTTGCCTTTTCAAGTGACTATGATAATGAGACATTGTCTGAAGTTTTAAATTTTTATATATTATTTTTAATGTAAAAATCTACGGTTCATATCAAAAGCAGCATTTAAGGACTTTTAGTAAAAACTCATGATTATCTATTTTATATAAGAGTATAAAAGCTGATACTGTTTTGACTTTTGTAACAAAATTTGTGTTGAAGCTCTCAAGAGCTCATCTAAACATACCTTGTGTCTACCAAGAAAAAACATCTTGAAGCCCCCATAAAGTTCGTCAAGATGTGACATATTTTATAATTCAGCGGACCAAGGGCACACCTGGGGCAAAACGGCATTCCGTTTTCAAAACGTTATGCCGTTTTCTGCTGTTGCAGAAAACCCCCAAACTCACAATTCCTTTCCTTTCCCCAAGTGGGAGCTAGGATCGGACCACCCTACAAAAATCCATAAATTTTCATAAAAACATGGGGTGTAGACTCTCGAGTCTACTTCAAAACCCCTCAAACCAATCA